>CAJNIZ010017781.1:26460-57870 GCA_905231905.1 Symbiodinium pilosum
GTTTAGAGTTTAGGGTTTAGAGGGAAAGACAGTTGACCATAGATACGTGTCTTTTTTTGGCCGCGCTTCGTTTTGTTATGTTTTAATGGTTTAGCCTAGCCCTTAATCCCGCAAAGGTCTTGCTTGCCCTTTTTGCCTTCGACTTTGCCTTCGCCATCACCGGCTTTGGCTTCAGAGTAGTCCCAAGTCAACGAGGTCATCCAAGTGACACAGCTATACTGTCGCTCACCTTGTTCACATTGTCGTTCGGCACACTGTGGCATGTGCCTCACCATAGCAGACTTCCTGCATGTCCACAGGTGCTCAAACTGTTATAAAGCTTGGCGGCAAACCCAAGGACATGGCACTTGCGCCGATTTTGCATTGGCTTTGCTTAACGGCCAAGCCAAGCTGTCTTATTGTGTGCAGTCACATAGTGCCATGATCGTTGCTTTGGCATTGCTCAGAGGGGGGCTAGGTAGCCAATAAGTTGCATCAGTTGAAAGCCTTCCAGCAGGGCGCAGCAGTTCAGGGTCTAGGATGTAGGGTTCGAAGTTCAGAGTCACCATCTAGGGTTTAGGGTTGAGGGTAGCTATAACAACAGGGGTGTTGTGAGATGTATGGACTGGCTTCTATCAGGCATCAGGCCCAACTGAATGTCCAAGTTAAGACCCGAAGCCGTGACGCTCATGCACATTCATGGGTTCCCGTGCCACCCCCCTCTTTACGACCTGCATGCCGCGATCAGATTAAATTCGCTTAAGGGTAGCTAAGCAGTTAAACGACAATTTAAGGGAGAACCTTCGGGGGGTTATTAAAAGGAAGTGTGGGAAAACCCATGATACGCGCCTTGCCCGAAATCTTATATCACCTTGTACGCCCCTATACAATCCTTATGTATTCTCGAAACCCATTAAAACGAGCCCTGGCGCATCTTAATCCTAAGCCCCCGGCCGAGCATTTTAGGCGCACGATGGGGGCATAGGCAAAGAGCTCCCATAAACCGAAGAGCTGCTTGCCAGGCTCTATGAAGGACCCCCTACATTCTGTCAGAGTCTTGGGGCGCAACACATTTTATTTACATGCGGATTGTACGTGAGCAATATCAGTGATAGTTCTGGCTGCAACAGTAATGTAGACCCCTGATTCCCTCCTTTCAAGGGTCGTAATATTAGGATCCCTAGAGGGGGCTTATTAATCAAGGATCTGGGTTACCTTTGGATCCTGAACTGCAACTTGCCGGAAGCCTTCGAGACGTTCTGCATTGTCCACAAGTTGGGGATTCCTTGGTGGGTTCACACGTGTTTGCTGTTTCTTCGAGATCACGTCACGTATCATGATTCCTCACATTTCAGGGTTCTTCTCTTCCGTGAAATGTTTGAGAGTGGGGTGGTATGGTCATTCATCGTAGTTTGATGTTCATCGGTTGTTAAACATGGGGTTATACGTCAAGCGATTGCATATTGCGGCGGGAAATTGCGCAGGTTGCCTTTGGATTGGTTGCTTTTGATGGTGGTTGTTCACGATGTAGCTTGTTTGCGAGGCAGCTTCATTTCCGCGAGGCAGATTCCCCGATCCGACTTTAGAAACAACATGTTCAACTTGTGAAATATACTAGCTCATAGACGTCTCGCGTATTTATGGCCATATGGGACATATTTATGATTACCTGTACCCTCCATGTATGCAAAAAAACAAGCGCATCTTGAACCAACCCCAGAAACAGCCACAACTGTGCTGAAAGAGGCTACAAGATTCAAACCAGACACCGAAGGGACTCCCATACCCAAAACAGGTAGACGGAAGAAGAAAGAGGCGCATGCAAAGCAAAATGGACAAACCCCAATCAGCCTGGAATCCCATATCATGTACCGGATCACCTTGATGGAATGGGATTGTTGGGGAAGCTAATCAGCACCAGAACCCCTAAAGCATGCAGAGTATATTGGATTTTCAGACTATGTTGAGGAGTTTGGGGCCATAAATTTGCATACTTCGGGGGTTTAGGTGCAGGTGCCAACCCCAGATTTTGGGACAACCTTCTCTGGCAGCCTGCTTGGGGTCTACATGCGTCAGAAAGTGTGGGGTTGGATGTTTACTTGGGCACCTATGTGTGGCAACTTCCCCGGCTCGACCATGTTTCTCACGGGCCATCTCTGCGCTCCAGTTATGCCAGGACCTCAGGAAATCCTGCGCCTCTTAGTGCGCTTCATAAGTAGCTTACTTTTGACCAAATGCCTTTGGAGCGTTCGTAAGGCCGTGGTCTTTCCATGGGTGTTTCGGGCAGTCCTTGCGGTTCTTCCTATGAAGTCTTCCGGCTGCGAGCAATCATGAATCAACGGGTTTGGAAAACATCGGCAAGAGCTTTGCAAGGCAATGTCTAACTCCACCCCAAAATGATGCATGCTGTGGAAAGTCGATTTGTATCGGAAAGCTGCAAAACCAATCTCTGCAGCGCTGCAAGCCAGAAAACTGAATCCGCGAACAACCTTTAGGATCATGTCCCTCAGGACAGACATGCACTTCCGGGGGAGCCATAGACCATGGAAATACAGAAGCTCCAACATCTTGCAGCTAGCCTCGCATGTTTGAACTGCTGCTCGCAGCATGTTTGCTCGCTCATGGTCATGGTTCTCTCGTAGCGCAAGACGCAACTCAACAGATAACCATTGTAGAAGAAGAACTGTGTCAGATCCTTTCGAAGCTGTAAAAGGAAACGATTTTGATGTCTTGTAGTGCAGGAAGTCGATCGTGAATGCTCGAACATGAGGAGTTTTACGGACTGCGCTGCAATAAAGAACGAATCTTGAGTGGGCTCTAGCCATCCTGGCTTTGATCGCTTTGCTGTCCCCCTAGCTGTCAAAGAAACAGAAGAGTTTGCACAGCATCAACAGACAACTTCCGCAGATATCCCTCCCCAAGCCCAACTTGTAAGTATGCAAAACATCCCTTTTGTATTTGAAGGATGGGAAGTGGGAGTCAAATGGAATGCTTTCCATAGGGCCTCGCGAGTCTAAGTCCCATGGCACTGAAGCCCCAGACGTATTTACCCATTTAGGGTCATCGCCAGATTGCTCAAAGGGGAAGCTTTCATGGCCAGCGCTGCAATCTGGACAAATCTCGTAGTTGCGGACATCTCCCAGATGATGGTACGAGCGCTTGAAGCGCCCCACCCGGGCATGCCATTTAGCATCACCCTTCAGCCCCACAACTGCAACATGGAACCGTTGGCCTTCAAATTCAAAGCCATTGCAGAATAAATCACGCAGATCTTCGGCAACCTCTTTTTGGACCCCATCAAGCACCCACGGACCTTTGTCCGGCCAAGATGTTGGAAGCACGTAGGTCAAGTAGCGGGACAGGAGGGAATTTCCTTTAGTTGTAGGCCATTGCGACATGAGCTCTTCCAAGTCGTTTTCTTCCAGTTTCCAAGCATCAAGTAGAGGGCTGGGCCAGAAGTTTGGTCGCTTGCAGCAGTGTCCCCTTGCTTCGTGATTCAAGCAGCAGCAGTTGCAACATTCATCAAACTTGGTCCTTTGGTTTTGTGTTGCAGCGGGATCCTCCAAACCAAAAACTGTCTCAAAGCAGCCGATGGCTATAGGCTGTTTCTTGGAACCTGTGCCCTCATCACCATGAAGAGTTTTAGGCAAAACACAACAAGAATCCTGCATTTGCTTCGAGGTGAAATTGCGAAATACTTCATGAGTAGGCTGCTATTGGTACAGGCCTTTCCAAAAAACCTGGCATTTGCGTTGAGCTGAGTCTAGATCAGAGCCACCGAGAAGCAAAGTAGGAAACGAGCGTAGCATGCGCTTGATGTAGTCAGATGTCGTCAAATACGGTACTTCCAAATTCGCAGTGCCATCTGTGACCATCGCGTAACTTATGGGAACACTGTGCTTCATGCCCCATCGATTGAATAGTCGATGAGCCCCCCTCTCTGCGTTGTGCTCTCCAAGCCCTGCGACCTCTGCCGCAGCTCCTGTCTCAAGGCCGTCGCTTGCAGCAGCCTTTCCGACCCTGTACATGGCAGCCGCTGGAGCCTTATATGACAAAGGGACACGCGTCTAGGTCTGTTATGGGCTCACAGCTCAACTTTTGGGTTGGTGAGAAGGTGGGATGGCAATTCTTAATGACAGGGTTCCAGGCCTGGGTGCTTTGGGTTTAGGGCAGGAAGGCTTAACATCAAGGAGTTCTCCCTTGGACCCCTGAGGTCGTACTTCTGGGTTTGGGGACCCTTTAGGGACCATTTTAAGGCTTTAAGGAAACCCATTGGGGAATATAGGGCCATGCTAGGGGTATATTGGGGAAGGCCTTTGGGGGTACGATCTTAGGGGTCCAAGTTCTTTGAGAACAGGGCTCAGCAAATTACAAAACTTGCGTGTGTTCTACGATAGATACGTCTACGCCAAATTTCTTGTCTAGCGTTGAACAAACAAGAAAGAAAACATACTTGGGGAAATCTATTAAGAGCATATGCCCGAGCCTGAAACCCTTTATGAACCCCAAAACCCCAAAGTCTGTTGTTGGTGAATGTGTCATGGACACCCCGTCGCCAACCATCTCAGCCAGTTGTTCCACGAACAGGCCCGGTTTCCGGTCAACATCAGGCCCCCCTGGCATGGAAACATAAAGTTTGAACCCCAGCTTCATGCCTGCCTTGCTCCTGCAAAGCATGCCATGCATTGCGCAACCCTCAGGTACTTCAGGCAATTTGTTTCATATTGGGGTATTATATAGGGTTCCCAATACATTGTTGAAGTTGAAGTGCCTGAGGCTTGCGCTATCCATAGCAAACTATCAACCCGAAACTGTTTTGACGCCCCAATTGCATCTAATGCTGACACTGGACTTTGCGAAAGCGCTTTCGCAACGAAATCTGGAAATGACAAAGCAAGCAGCGAACGCACTGCAACGTGTTGTGAGCTATTATGAAATCTGGCGCAGCTTCATCATTCCAGTCCCTAATTCAAGCCGCTTGTGCGTATGTCGCACAAGTATCATATGTCAAAAGCAAGCAGCCTCCATCAGGCTTTCTTGGATCTCTTCGGGGCAGGCGCAGAGCTGTCCCCACCCCCGCCCCGTTTTGGGGCTGAAAGCATTACCTTCGGCCTAGCTGCGCCTTTGGGCTTAGCTTCCTCCGCAATGTTTCGCGGCTGTACCGTCCTGCAGGGAGAATTTTAACCATGTTTACAGGAATTGGGCCATTACTTTACCTTCTTTTGGAGTATCATATGTTCCCCTAAATCCTATATAAAGTATATACAGATACCTAGACCCCAATGGTATAGGCACAATATTGGCATTTTGGGTTTTTCTTAATCCAAGGTTATGGGCTCTCATTTCACCGATTTTGGGGTTATATAATGTAATTAATGGCCTTTTGGGTGCGTTTGGGTGCGTTTAAGGTTCAAAGGGTTTGGGGCTATTACCCTACATACCTCGGGGGTTTAAGCAAGGATCAATGAGTAAATGCAGTATATAGGGCCCTATAGATAACCCCACCCCTAAACTATGTTGAGTCATTGGGGGCAATTTTTTGGGCTAAGTTGGGTAAAGGTCCTGGCTCGTGACTCCATCATCAGGGCCTCCGCAGCCCTGGCAGGCATCTTCATGGAAGGTTTTGGGGTTGTTTCAGGGAAGCCAGTTCGCGCTGCTTGCAGTCAAGGATCTCTATCTTGACATCACGAATGATAATCTTGAGCTTCTCCTCAATCCTGAATTTGGGATTGATTGAGGATGGTTTAAGTCCTATTTCGAGCATTCGAAACAGCCCTTATAGCCCCATAATCTCAAGTAACAGCTCAAGTATTGCCCTTGAAACATGGCATTCATGGAGATAAGTTAAGCTTCTGCATGCAGGGGAATATGTTGCAGCCGGAAAACTCTCTGGTGAATCCATCCACGATGCCGGAAGATTGAAGCTTGTGTAGCTCATCGTTCAACGACTCCATGGTACGCAGTGACTTTCTCATTTTGTCACGCATCCTCAGCCATTTGTGCTGAGACATGGCACTTAAAGCATCTAATGGGTGCTCACTACACAAGATCATGAGGTGAGGCTCCGCTTTTGAATCTCGTCAAGAATGTTCTTCTGCTCGGCTTTGGTATACGGCTCTTGAACAGCTGCAAGCTTCTGGATTCGTTTCCCTAAGCATGCCGAGATCTTTCCGCAATAGGAACTTGGGAGCGCATCTGGGTCAATCTCCGGCACGCCAGCACGCTTGCGCTGGTCGGAAGCCTGCTTAGAGTCTGTCTTGGCTTCCTCCGCACTGACGTCCACTGGTTGGCCTCAATAGGGCAAATGTATAAACTTGAACCAAAAGCAAGGGCTCAGGAGGGCTTCTTGTATGAGGGTTTGGGCAGGATTACAGGGTTTTTGGGATCAGGGCTCGAAACCTCATAACTCTCAGTCTCATCCCTATACTTGCGTGTGGCAACATGACTCAGGGGGTCCCTCCTTGTGTCATCTCTTCCACTCAAACCCTGACCCTAAAATTGAACCACGCGGCTTGGCTCCTGCGAGGCCAAGGGCATGTTTCCATCCTTCTCCGAGCCAGCCACACCCTGAGCAGCCAAGGAAGACGACTGCCGGCGAATAGTCCGGTCAAGCTTCCTCAGCTACAAGGTTGGATTTTCAATTTATCTGTGCTTCAGGTTCGAGCTTCAGATTGGTGAAAGGGTCATGTACTGCCAAAGCACTTATGGGTCGCGGATATCGTCTTCTCGCACCAATACAAGATGATGCTGGGCTCGTAGGTGTCTCGCCTGCCAGGCTTGAAGCTACAGCGTACCACGTCAAACACGCATGAGCAAACCCTAAACGTCAAACCCTCAATCCTTACTAAACCGAAGCCCTGTTATAAGCCATACCTACACCCCAAAACTATGTAAAATAATCGCCCGAAACCATTATTTTACATACTTTTGGGGTCCAGGTATTTAAACCATAAACCATTGTAATGCTCTGCCTGAGGAATTTCGCAGGGCATTCCAGACAGTACTTCTTGACAGCCTCGCGGCGTTTCCTGAAATGAAGACAGGGCACGTAACTCTGTGACACAAGACAGCCAGAACATCATCATAACTCAGATAGTCAGAAGTCAAGCATCTCTGACCATCCCCATTCTTGCATTGTGGCATCGGAGGCATACTCCCCCGAAATGACGAGCTCATCTTCTTGAAGCGATTCATGAATCTCTGTCAAGTGAACCACGAACTCCTCCTTTCGAGGTCTGACTTTATGAGCAACACCCTAATGTACCAAACAGACACTATATACAAGGACAGCAGCACGCAGGGGTGTCCACGTTGTACCCACACGAGGCCAATATTTTCTCGAGGTTCTTGCGAGCCGCGCCCTTGCGTCGCCATTCGTCTACGAAGCGTTGCGGTACCTTGAAACTACCATCCACCCTGGGGGTGAAGACCCTCCGGGCACGGCGATCTGTCGCGGCTGCGGTTAAGCTGGGCTGATCACGGGGCGGTGTTGGGGCGCTAAGATCGCCCAGGCTTGGGATATCATCCGTGAGCGAGGTCTCAGCATCTGATCGCGAATCTTCCCCAGTTTGGGCAGGCTTCGGGGGTTCTGGGCAAGGCTCTTTGGGCTCAACTGCTCCTGGCAAAGGGGGTTCTGGGCAACGCTCTTTGGGCTCAACTGGTCCCGGCAAAGGGGGTTCTGGGCAATGCTGCCTAGGCATGGCTGCTTCGCGCTTTGGGACAGCTGGGCAGGGCTCCAAACTCTCTGCTTTGGGGCTGGAGGGAGCAGGCAGGACACTTTCCTGACTCATGTTTGGAGGGCTGAGCATCCTGAGACCATGTCTGGGATGCCTGGGATTCTGCTAGAGGTGCCACAATCTCTGTGGGCGCTAGGGAGGGTGTCCGGCATACCTTAGCAAAGGTGTTCGGGTTCAGGGTCTTGAAGAAAGTTGTCATTCTGAACCCCTTTGGCATTGGCCCAAAACCCACGAAAAAGGCCCATGCAATAGGTATTACATTAAAAACCTCAAGGACTCAAATGTAAAAGGGATGCGTGTAATTGGCATACGGGCCGAGGACGGGTGAAGGTATCATGCAAGTGAGAAACGAGGTGGGTTGTTCCAGAGGCAACTTCTGCAGCAGCTGAAGGTCCAGGTCGCCCAACACCTTTTCCCCTGGCCGCCTTGCGTAGACGGATCTGAACCAACTTCTCCTCTGCTTCCTGTTAGGGGTGCAGAAAATTGAGGGCCCATATCCTGAAAAGTACATGTAACCATAGAAGAAACATAACAGCTTGCCTTGATCTTGGCTGCGGTAGCAGGATCCAAACTCCCTTCTGCCACAGCTTTTGAGGCTGCTGCAACCATACGCGCAGGGCTGGTGCTCTGCACACAGGCCAGCCCTTTTTCTAAGGTTGAGGTAGACCACTGTCTACTCTCCACAGCTTGCATGATCCCAGAATGCTACATACACAAAGGGAATCAAATGTGCCACGCAAGCGTGATTCAGGGTTTTGGGCTTGCTGGGGCCTTCACTTCAGGGTTTTGGGCTTGCAAGTTTTACCTAAATTATGACTTCCGGGCAATTCCGCCGTTTTCCGCCCTTTTCCGCCGCAATTCCGCTTATTTCCGCCGCAAACTTCAGGCTTTTTTTCTGGGGCTTCAGGCTTTTGCGTGTTTTGGGAGTGCAAAGTCAGGCTTTTCAGGCCTCCAGAGGGTATAATTCAGGCTTTTCGGGGTTGCCTCAGGGTTCAGGGTGTTGACCTCAGGCTTTCCCAAACCAATTCAGGGATTGAGCCTCCTGCGCGGTTTGCACCTTTGGGGCTCAGGATTGTTGAAGCATGCACCCTGTAAGAGAGAAGCGCATTTTGACTTGCGGTTCAATCAAGCACAACCGCTTCCTGCAATCCCAATTAAAAGCCTAAATTGGCATTCGAATTTCCTACCGTGTCACAGAAGTGGCGGAATTGTACCCCGCCATTCTGCAGGAATCTGGAGGCTGCTGCCGCCTCGGAGATATCGGACGACATCCTCGAGGCCTGTTTCTGGGAACTCATCCCAATCAAGCTGAGCACATAGCTTCTGGAGCGGAGTATCCTTGTCCTAGGCGGATAGGCGTGGGGAACTGTTCGTTTAAGTTTAGCAGCACATTTACACCTTGCAATAACAAGCCAAGAAGACTAAAACTTCCAGGGGTGGCAATTTCTTCGTAGGCTTCCGGATTACAGTTTCGGGCTTGGGGCTGTCAAACAGAACCAAGAAGCAACAGATGTGAACTCAACCTCCTGCGCCTGCAAGAATGGCACCATAGAGATAATCGCATTCGCGAAGGCATCTGTGTACTGCCTGGGATGAAAAAACATTGGGGCTGTATACAGGTTTGGGACAGAACTGGGGCGAGCAAAAGCAACATTGCGAAGCCCATGTGCTGACATGCTGCTGCGTTCGTTTCAAGAATTTCGTGCCGCAGTATCACTTCTTGCCCCCACTTACATAAACTTTTGCTGTAGGGTACAAACACTTGCGAAGATCCTTCCGAACCTTGCCTTTGTCCAGAGTTCCAACTAGCGATCGATTGCTGACCATCACGGTCCTCTTCATCGTATCCGAACCATAGTTCTTCATCCAGAAGGCGCATTTGTATGTCTGGGCTGCAAAGCCCACAAACAGGAACACTTGACATGCAAAAGCCCCACAATGTAGTCAAGAAGCGCGGATACCCAGCTTCTTCAACGCCCGAACAAATTTCTTGAAGTACTTGGTATCAAACATGATACTCGTTGCAGGATTTTCCAAGAAAACTGCTCCACCACAGGCCACCAGTAAAGCCATGAGCTGAAGTGTCCTAGCCAAACATAACTACAAGATCAGTCAATCAACCATAGCTCACTCTAGGCAAACTAAGCAGAATTGAGGTGTCCCTCGGCCGCCAAGGTGAGTATATTGCATATACATCTAAACCCCCAAAGTGGTAAAATAATGGCCCAAATCCCCTAAATATAGCCCGGAAGGCAATTATTCTACATACTTTGGGGGTCCTACCCCTTGCAGCCGGCCAAAAGAGGATTATTCTACAAACCTTCGGGGTTTAGGTCAAAATCTTTCACATAGAAACAGTCCTGGAAAGGAGTTTGTTTGATCGGGCAACGCTTGGTAGATTTACCCGTCCCTCCGGAGTGAGCATATCCCTTCCAGATGTGCCAGAGTTGATTTGCACGAAGGATGAACAGCAGGTGGCAAAGATGCCGACAAGCTGGCTCCAGGCACCCTGCAAGATCAGCACCACAGCCAGCCTTGTGCAAAATCCCAGGGTTTAGGGTTTAAGCGTTTAGGGTAGATAGCTGACACCAATTCTTCTATAGGTATCTTGAGGGGGACCCTTTTCTACATCGTAAAGGCTTCAACTTTCCCCCCTGAACCAGTGTATCACCCTTGCCCACCCCGAACCTACATTCCTATGGGGGACTATATACCTCATCAGACCCTCCAACCCCCCTAAACCACCCCAAGTTTGCCCAGAATACTGACCCACAAAAATTGCCTCCCAAACCCCTTTCCAGACCCCCAAAACGCCAGAAGAACCCTCCAGCGCCCCCTCAAACCACCCAAAGTTTGTGGGTCAAAAATGGCCACCATTTTTGACCCACAAAAATTGCCTCTGTAAGGCCTCCCAAACCCCTTTCCAGACCCCCAAAACGCCAGACGACCCCTCCAGCACCCCCTCAAACCACCCCAAGTTTGTGGGTCAAAAATGGCCGCCATTTTTGACCCACAAAAATGCCTCTCTAAGGCCTCCCAAACCCCTTTCCAGACCCCCAAAACCTTCAAGTTTGTGGGTCAACAGTGGCTGCCAATATTGAAAGGAGCCACAACTAGGTAGAGCGCTTCAAGCTTATGAGCGTCTCCGGGGTGTTTGCCATTCTTGGGTTACTAAGTTTATGAATGGTGTGTTTTGGGGGGGCAAGAACTCAAGTAGGGAAGCTTTATGAATTTTGAATTTGGGCATTATACCAGGTGAGGCGCGCAAAGCCAGAGTCTGAGTTGAGGTCGAAAGGACTGCGTTTGTCTAGCCGTAGCCGCCGCTGGGGATCCCTCATAGAATCAAAGTCCAGGTCCAAGGCTGCACATCTATACCCTGAAACAACACCATTGCGTGCAATAGCTGCATGCCCTGCAAAAAACTCGATGAGATCAAGAGGGCGCTTTGGATGGATATCTACGTACCCTGTCCAAACAACCATCAGCACGATGAGAATCATCTCCTGCAAGCATTTTTTGTGTATCGCAGCTATAGAAAAACTGCAAGCTTGTTTGTAGGCTTGCCCAAGTCTACTCCAGCCTTGGATACCTTCATTGCAGCCAGCCGCCGCAAAACAAGTTCCAGCTGGGCTTGGCTCGTCGTGGGTGCACGGAAGGCTTTCCAACACACAGCCGATCACAAAACGCCAAAGCTAATTGTAGGACCTTCATATGTATTAAATGAGAGCTTTTTACGCCTTTTCTAAGGGCTCGGAACCATTGTACGAAGCTATTACAGGATTGGAGGCTCAGGGCTGGGCCATGAAGTTTCAAGATTATGTGAGGCTGTAATCAGGAATGCATTGGTCATTGCATCCCCCCTTTACAGCGCAAAAGCCAAGCAGATGCAGCCAATCTGAGTCAGGATGACCCGTAATTGCCCCACGTCTGGCCAGGTAGGCCTGTCCACGCTTTACTCGTCCCATCCAGGAGGAGATCCACCTGGGCAGAGCAAACAGCAGATAAGATTCTAGTCTGCGTATGGCCAACTTGCAAAGCAGCTCCAAAAAGATGCATGAGCGAATCTTTCAACCCCGCATCGAAGCTAGACTCATCGATCAGAAACCCCGAGAAACACACCCGCAACTCAGCTGTAGCTGTGGGTAGGTTCAAAGAATTTGGGACCTCTTGATCCCAATTTGGTCTGCGTGTTCGCACACAGACATGCAAAGATCCATTGCACAATTGAGAAGTAGCCTAGACAGCAGGCAGGTTCCTTAGGAACTTCATAGCCACCTTGCAGCACAAATCATAGTGCAGGAGCTCGCAGCTCTTCAGCTGCGCGTCCTTCTGCTTGAAGGCTTCTTGGCACATTTTCCAGAATGGCTCCTTTCAGGAAGAAATGCAGGTCTAAGAAGCTTTAACTCTTCCAGCTGCATGGCAACACGGTTCAGCGCGCGCGCACACAGATTTAGACACGAGCCTGGTACTTGGATGGCGACACCACATAAAGGCTTATCTTGTCCTGAAAAGCCAGCTTGATGGCGGACCACCTGGTATAGGCACTCGCTCTTGTGGGGACAGGGCGGCGGGCGAAAGACACCTCCTTGACATCCTCCATTTCCTGGTCATTGGCAACCTCAGCTCCATCCTGCTTCTTCTGGCGCTTGGTCTTTGGCTTCTCCGGCGTGACGGCCCCCTTAGCCTTAGCCTTCTTGCGCTTGGCTACAACTGCTGGCTCCTCAACGCTGTAGCTGTCTCCCCAACCCTCGGCCTGCCACCACTCATCCACCTCCGCCTCAGTCCATCCACGAAAGATGTACCACTCCTTCATCTCTTCCTCCGTCATCTCAACCCAATGGTTTTCCTCCTCCGCGGCATGGCTGACGGCTGGAGTTTTGCTTCTCAAACGCAATTTGGACTTTGCCACACATCCCCGGCCAGCTCGACCACTTCCTCGGCCTCTCCCGTGGCCGCGGCCCTTCTTTTCCTTCAAAAGCTCTGCGTCCTCCCCCTCCGGCTCATTGCACTTTGCCAGCTCAGTTTGCCCAACACGGCTTCCAATGCCCTGCCAGAGGACACATGTCCTATAGAAACCCAACACACACACACACAGACACAAGCGTGAACATATCAGCCAGCCTGGAACGAAGCAACATCAAAGTCCTCATCGCAAGGGGCCTGAGCAGCCTCAACACTCTGGGAAGAGGTTGGCGGGGCCTTACTGGTGCCACACGCTGTGGGAGATGCAATCTTGGGCTCGGAAAGCTTGGGCTCAGGTGGGGTCATCGCCAAGTTGGACTTAGCATCACCTCGAATCAGGATGGGCTTCTGGGGAGGGGTGACTTGTTGATCTAAGTCCTTGAGAAGGCTTCTACAGGGCATTGGGGACGGGGTCTGGACCGGTGAAAGCAGCTGCGTCTCCTGGTTGTCCGGGCAGAAGCTGCGGTCATGAGCACACGCACAAGAAAAACTCTGACCATCAAAAGGCAAGAAACTTCAGGAGCGCAATCTGTTCCAATAGTTTCAACTCCTCCTGATCCAAATCCTCATCGTCCACAGGCTCGTTCGCGGACAATGTCTCCTGCGTGACCTGCGTGGGCATTGCATGGTTGTTAGCCGCGTCCTGTTTCACCTCAGGCGTGGTCACAGGAGAAGAAAGCATATACTCATCTGTCACAGCCCTCACTAAGTTGACGTCACCAAGATCTTCTCCTTCCGCCAGCTCTGCCCCAAGGCATGCTTCCACATCTTTAGCAACATCCTGCTCTACATCTTCTTGTGTTTGACCTTTCGCACCTTTCTGCGGCTTGGTAGGGCCCCACTGGAACAGTAGTGTCTGATACAGACACTCTGTAATGGAATCACGCTTCTTCCTGCTAGCCGACCTTCGCCTCAAGGCCAGGGAGAAAAGCCTTCTAAGCCCCCACGAGTCTACGTAGACCATGACATCATCCGGCTCCAGTCGCATGAGCTGCCTCCATTCGAGAACCTGAGGGGAACAATGGGATTTTGGAATTCTTCTTTAATAGGCTTCTGCAAGTTCTGTTCATGAGCCCGAAAACCTCAGCGCGTAGGAGAGGAACAGGTGGACAGCGAGCTTCCTTCATAAGCGGAGCCCAGCGATTGGCAATGTGCAGAAGGGCGTCTGAATTGAGATCTATGTTCTTCATCGAAGGGATTCCCTTCACCTGTGGCGTAAGCCACTTTGTCAAGCAGCCACTACTTCTCCCACGGCAGCGGAGTACATCATCCTTCTCCCAATCATTTGCCAAAGCGCCCACAGTCCACTCAATGCTAGAAGGCGCCCCTGGACGAAGCCTGGCCCTCCAAATCACCCCGAGGCATTGGGCACAGCAGGGGAGGGACAACAGAGACACAGTCGAGCTAAGCTGATTGCTGAACCGTCCCACCCACGCAGTACAATTCAGCAAGATTTCAATCAGCGCCTGCAGCACTTGTGGAAACAACAGCTTTGAGCTTTATGGGTTTAGGGTTCAGGGCTCAAGGGCTGAAGGTTTTGTTGTTGCCATATAGTGAGCCCTAAGCCCTAAACCCTGGCCCTAGCTTGTAAGCTCCGTACCTTTCACATGGCCAGCCACCACCAGCAGAGAAGCCAAGTACCTGTCACCATTTTCTTGCATTCATGCGACTTAAGTTGCGCGAGCCCTTCCATGCAAAGCATCCGTCTTTTTAAAACGCAGTTGCATATCACCTAGATCCTGCATGCTTCTCAAAATCTAGAAGCCTGCGATCACTCCCTGGCAGAGGCATCCTTCGCTGGCAAACCTGAGATCGCTGCTGAGGGCAAGTCATGATGATGTGGATCGAAACATTATAGGGTCTTGAGGGTTTAGGGCTTAGGGTTTGGCTTCAGGTTAATAAAGGATTAAGTGGCTGCTTCCCGCTGTCATATAGGAAGTGCAGCCATGGAACATTTCTGGAAGTCAGCATCAGTGCTTTGGGCAATCTTGTGTATAATGCCACGCGCTTTGAAGTTTTCCACGGCATCTAGGACGCGATCGTCCCAAGATTTGGTACAGGTCTCCTCCATGGGGCACTTGGGGTCTAGGATACCATTCCTGCAAGAGGGTCTTACGCCATGTAAATGTACGAGCCTACATTGAAGCTGTACTCCAGCCTTGTCGTAGCCCAACGCGTGAAGAGATCGTGTCCAAAACTCTGGACTCATATCATCAAGACCTGTCCGTGAATTCTTTCAATTCATGTACGATGAGATAATGCATGTATACTTCCAACAGCATCCTGGCCTGCATCAACCAGCTTCCCCCAAGTTTCAGGGGTTACCCTCTTGAAAATGTCAGCCATGCTGGTGACAGATCTCGAACCGAATCACTGCTGACGTAGGCACCTATACATATATGTGCCACACAAGAACACAGCACTGCGTGCGCGTCAGGTAGAGAACTGAAAGGGCGCACTGGCCGCACTTCGCTGCGTGGGTAAACATAGCAATGCACTTGCTGCAAGTATGGCTGCGTAATCCTTTCGGTACGTCA
Organism: Symbiodinium pilosum; assembly: GCA_905231905.1. Taxonomy (NCBI): domain Eukaryota; class Dinophyceae; order Suessiales; family Symbiodiniaceae; genus Symbiodinium; species Symbiodinium pilosum. The sequence continues at coordinate 41,675 of CAJNIZ010017781.1, forward strand.
TGCTACAATTGGGACAACAGTGTCATCATGATGTTCTTCAGAGGATCGCATAGATCTTCTTTATGAGGTCGCTGATTCTGCCCGATTGTGCTTCAAAGGAGCCTCAAAGGCAAAACAGGCGCATGAGGACCAGAATGGCCGCACAACGATCAAAATGGCCATCTCCTTGTCATCAAGAACTTTATAGCTATCTAACCTGTTTTTGGGGCGCATACCAGGAAAAGGCTGTTCTTGACCAGAGCCTGTTTTTTTGCAGGCCTCGGAGCCTACAGGTGCCGATAAACCTCTAGAAGCTCAGATTCTGCAATCCCAACTGGTTTTGCATTCATCTGCGATTGTATTCTTGGCCCTCTCTTCTGTGCTGTACGTACCTGTCCAGCCAGACATCTCTGTTCTTTGTCGCCTTGACCACATGTGCACCAAACCGCACGACTGTCGCACAACCCACAACTTTCCCGATGCAAGCGAGCTTTTTCCGCGAGGCTGTTTGACACCAACGGGCTTCAGGAGGGTACAACATTTGTTTAATTCCATCACCATGGCTAGCTGGCGCTGTGCTGATTGGGCTTGCGACCCCAAAACGCCATAAATAAAGATGCAGAGATTCAAGGGGTACCTGCACAACGCAGACAGCCGGACGTGGCAGAAAACAATTTCCGCGCTTTGTATAACAGCCTTGCGTGATTCTTTTCTGTCCAGCGGACTGATGTTTGGAATCAGGCTTTGACGTAGCAAGGGGGACTCTTTTGTCGGTTTCGACAGGGACCGTACAAAAACCTGTCCGTGATTTGGATTCTTTCCAGTGGCGAGTCGTGTTTGGGGAGTGTTGAGAGAGTATCATGTCAGAAACATATTCACATCATGAATATTATAACAGATTGTCGGCTGTCTATTTTCGTCCGTGAAAACACACGCGAAGGAACTTGTCTGACGAAAACTGATTCCACAATATTCAATGCGCGAAAACCACCAAACCCAATGCCAAATTGCAAAAATCAACACCAACCGTGAAGAGTTGCCCACTTAGATTTGGAGACGATAGGCAATGAGTTCTTGCACGATGTTCGCACCCCCAAGGTAGCTCAGGGCTGCATTCTCAGTATCATCCTCGCGGTGTCCCCACCCCATTACAGCAGGATGCGCGCAACATGTGCGGGGCTTTCGTCCATGCGCTCAACGGCCATGAGTCAGTAACAAGCTGAGTCGCAGGTTTTCCTCTTCTTCAGGTTGGAAGTTACATATGCAAAGTATTGTAGCGTACATGGAACAGGATTGCGCTGTCGTGAGGGAGTGATAATAAAAGGGTATTGGGTTTTCGGAGAATTGTAAATCCCCAAAAACAGAAGAGGTTTCATGCTTTCGTCCATTCCCCAGGGAAAAGGTAGAGGCCTCTTTCCTCAAACCCTAGACTCTGTTGTTATGTTTTTTGGAGTGGGAGCTCCAGGTATATCTCCTGCAGGCGCTGTTAATCTCATCCCAGAAACAAACACCCCTACTTGAGGATTCAAGTTTACGATTGATTGCCCCATCCTGAAGTACTAGTAATATTATTCCAGCAACCCAGGTGCTTATACAGTTGGTTCCTGGATTGTAGGCAATGACAACTAAACTTGTTATTGGGGTTGCCCGCTATGTGGTATACAAGAGGGTTTCTAGGGACCATCAAGCTTCTAGATGGAGCTCTTTTTTGGTAGAGAGGGGTGTGGGTTTTGAAGGGTATGTTTTCCTTGGCTTCTCCAAACCAACCCCCGTATATTATCCCGACCCAGGCTACCCCTGAATTAGCTTCAATTATCTATGATTATCTATGATTATATATCCCTATGTAAACTGTTCAACTATCCATAGCTATCCCCATGTAAACGTTACAGTTGTGGCCCCACAGGCCACAGGCAGTATAGATGCCCTAATGTAGACCCATGATTAATATTCCCCCTCCCGTTAACAGGGATTAGAATCGGGATCCTGATATTAAGGCCCACAAACACCGGGGGTTAACTAAACCCTAAACCCTAAACCCTAAACCCTTTAACTCTAAACTTAAGGCTTTGTCGTGGTCGCCCTGGAGCCCTACTATTTGGGTCCTTTGACCTTCAGGGTAAGTTAGGGGCCTTGAGCCCTGAAGTTTTCATCCATCCAGGAGGGTTTAGGTTTTAGGGTCTAGGGGGTTTGCAGTATATGCCTGAGAGTATAGGGTTTGGGGATTGGAGAGTAGACATTAGGATTTCAGGCTTAAAGAGTAAAACGTAGGGTGTGGGGTTAAGGGCGTATGTGGTGCCTGGTGTACAAGCCTTTGTTTTTTGGGTGTTATTTTGTTTACGTAGGGGTATGCTGAGTGTATTCAGGGATATATAGGGCTGTGGACGTATGAGGATGCAGAAGTGGGGTTCAGCGTTTCCAGTAGTGGAGAATTTCCTGGAGTCCCTCGAAGGAAGCTGATAGTATACTGCGGTCCACTTTTGGCAGTTTCTGGAAATTGGGGACTTATTTATGGTAGCTCCCATATTGACCCCTGCCCGCACCATCACCCCCCCTGCTCGTTTTATGGAAACTGCCAAGTTCGCTGCAATAGAAGGAGAACATCGTGCAGACCTTGTGATTGTTTCATAGAGGACATGCACATCACTCCTTGGAGGCTTAGTGTATGAGTCTATGAACCTGATGACGAAAATGATGGTCTATGAGAATCAGCAAGAATCCCTCCCTGCTAGGGTTATACCAAAATCTCGAAGCCCTAAACCCCTAAACCCTAAAGAAGAATTTCTCCATGCTTGAGGTTTGGGGACCTTTTGACATCGTGCATGGCCATGACTGGATGACAGGCGTGGTGATTTTTGCGACCTCATCCGTCATGGAGGGTTTAGGGTTTACGGCTTAGGGTTTAGGGTATTGCCCCATGGTTGCGTAGCTGTATTCATACATCCCATTTGGGACCTAAAGCTTTACTTATTCCCGACCTAAGTTACTCGTAACAAGTTCGAACTGATGGGCCTGTCCCTGTAGGGGTTGTGGGTTTAGCTTAAGGGTCAGGGAGCTTGGACAAGCTGCTTCTTTCCTCGCACCACATTTTTATTCTGAAACTTGAGATGGCGAAATAGTAGGGTCCGCGATTACCCGTGTCTTTCCCTAAAGGTCTAAGGAGCCAAATAATAGGGCTTTAGGGCCCAAGTTCCATTAATATTATAGTACTTGGGCCCTAAGACCCTATTGTTTGGCCTTGGACCCTCAGGGTTTGCCATTATGGGAAGGTGCTTTCGGCGAGCCCAGGGTTTGGGGTTTAGGGTTAGGAGAAGGTGGTCTTTGGTTCTTAGTAGGGAATAAGGGAATAAAGTATAAAGGGAGTAGATAGGGACTGTATAAGTATAATTCCCTACGAAGAAATAGTTAAGAGACCAGGCTTAGTTAAATTCCATGGTTGCGCTCAATGACCCCTAAACCCTAAACCCAAGTTGCAGTAGGTCAAGCAGGTCTTTGCTGACCTGTCGACAGTCTTCAGGGTGTCGGGTTTAGAGTTTTGGGGTACGAGGCCAACCGCCCTCCCCATCTACGATTTCCTCACGAGTTTCCTCCACTGCGCGTAGACCGCTCGGAGCCCGTGGAGATCACTCCTCGAAGAACTCGCTCGCTGATGGAGTGCCTCATCAACGACCTGGCCGTTGCTAAGTCTCATCATGGAATGGTTTGTTGGTTTAGTTTTTGGATTTAAGGACCGGTAAGGTGTGTTGCAAAGGGCAAGTTTAGGAACTAAAGCAGGTTCAGGTTCGACACCAAGATTTGCAGGGATCATCATCCTCGTCACCTAATAATAGCCCACCCATATTAAATACCACAATGGGATTAGGTATCATTAGGGGTGGGGGGGTTTAACCCTAAAGCCTAAACGGCGGATGGGCCTTGGTGACATGGAACATCTAACCTCAAATCTTAGGCTCGGGCCGCCGCCTCATCACGCGATTTAGGGAGTTGAGGGTCTAGGGGTACCCTACACCCTAGACCCTAAGCCCTAATGTAGAGAAGTGATTAATAAACCCCCTCCTTTAAAGGGCCTTAAGATTCGGATCCCTATTGTAATCCCTATAAGGGTTTTGGGGGTTGTCCACATTACACCGTAAGCCCTACAACCCACAGACTACAGCCTACAGTCTGCACCCTAAACCGTCACCCGCCGTCTTCAACCTTGAGACTGTAGAGTGAGGAGTTATGGGGTTCATGGTGTGGTGTACAAGGGCTTCGGTGTATAGAGTTTACGGTTTATGGGTTTAGGGATACAGGGGCTTCATGGTTTTCAGCATTGAGGGTTTGAAGTGTATCATAGTTGTCCTTGGCAATGTGACCCGAAATCGCCTTTTGGCTGTGACATGTTAAATGTTTGCCCAGTTCCCTAAAGCCTAAACCCTAAACCCTACACCCTCGGACTGTTGGATTTAGGGTTTAGGGTCGCCGACAGCCCACAGCAGCTCTAATGATTTCTGCAAGCCTTCTTCCGCAGCTTGATGGATTCCTTTTTAGGGTATAGGGTTTAGGTTTTAGGGTGTCTAGCTCCATACTACTCCGTTTCCAGGTCCCCTTAACTTAGGGATGTTTAGGGTTTTTTGTGGCTTATTAGGGAGAACTTTGGGGCGGTAGGGTTGTATGGGTGCTGGGGTAGCAGGGGACCTGGAGGACCAATGGAACCCGAAGACCTTCCTCCAGTAGTCCTTGAATCTACGCGCCCCAGCCTAGAGTGACTCAAGCACCAAAAAATGCAGGCGTTGTAAAATATGTTGCTACCTTGATTTTTCTATAAGGAGTCTACATGGAACGGGGGGGGGTTCCAGCAGCTGGGAAGCGCAAAGAGAAATTTCAACATAAGGTATAGATACCCCCCAAAGGGCTCCTAATTTTTGGAAACCCTCATGTCACCCTAAAAAACCCTTATGTCATTAAGCGAATTCCAAGCCCCACCCCAAGCTACTTTCCCTGTTCATGTCGCAGCACTTCGCAGGGAAGCACCTAACGTAGTGTAGGGTTCAGGGGGTGTAGGGTTTAGAATCATGAGTTTCAATTGGAGGAAGAATGGAGTAGGCAACCCCATGCCCTATCTGAATTCTTGAAGGTCCTGCAGCAAAGCTTTCCCACGCCTACTACTTTATCCTCAAGTCTTCTAATGCTCCCAAGATTTCCACGCAAGCCCCTTCCTCAACATCGTGAAGGGTTCACAGCATGGGGTACATCACACTCCTACTCCTAAACCCTAAGCTTATACCCTGACACTTTTGGCATGTCGGACGCTACTTCAGCGGGTTCTTTTCAGGCATTTCAAGCAGCGCTCCACAGACAAAGCGACATCCCAGATAAAAGGAGCACCTAAGGCTCAGAGTTCCAGGAAAACAAAACAAAAACCTGGGTTGCTGTTAAGGAACTTAAATTAAGTTGCCATAATGGGTATGTCCGGTTTAGGGTTTATAGGGTTTAGGGTTACCATAATGGGTATACATAGTAAATAATAGGGTTTCCCAATATGGTAACTTAATTTAAGTTCCTTAACAGCAACCCAGAAACATTCAGTGTCCCAGCGTGCTTCATCCCGCTTGCAGTACTAGTGCCACTATTCAACTACTACGACGGATGGAGGAAATCGTGCACCACCTTCTGCCCCTAGAGTCGGAGGAAGGAGGGTAGTTTATGGGCTTTAGGTGGTGCCAGATTCCCTCTATAAACTGTATTTGTACCACCGCCATGTATGTGAACTAGAAGCATTGCCCAAACATGAATCGATTGGAACAGAAAGCAGATCGTGGAATGGTGACCGGGGTGATATGGTGGTTTACAGGGAGTGGGGCTTCCCAAGACATAGTGAGGATTCATTTTTTTAGGGTCTATATTTGGGGTCCCGCCCATAGATGGAAACTATGTACCAACAGCCGAAGTGCTGGCGGCACAGGCTTGCCAAGCCGCGACCCCACAACTCTAACCCCTAAACCCCCAAATCCCAAACCCCTAAACCCGTAAGCTACTAAACCCTAAAACCCTAAACCCCTAAACCCTAAAATCCTAAACCTAAAAACCCTAAACCCGTAAACTCCTAAACCCTAAAAGCCTAAACCCCAAAACCCTAAACTAAGGGTTCCCGAACGACCACCCCCTTCCAGAAGCTTTTAAAGACCTTTGGCAGGCCCCGGCATCATGGAGCTGAAGGGACAGGCAGGGTACATTATATTGGGATAATGAGAAAGAAAATGGAAGTTTAGGGTTTAGGGGATTGAGGGTTGGGGTTCTGCGTGTAAGGGTTCAGGGTTTTGGGGTTTTAGGGGGGTTAAGTCCTGTAGTGGAGTGATTTGGGTTCATAAATTTCGGGTTTAGGGGTCCGGGATCCAAATATTTGTTTCAGGGATAGGGGTAAGGGATCATAATATAAAGGGTCCAAGGTATCTGCACTATAGTATGGGATTTAGGGTTCAGGGATTAGGGGTAAGGGTGTATAACTGTCAGGGATCAGTGATCGGGATTTCGGGTTTGGGGTTCGATCAGGCTTGGCCCACAGGCCCGAGCACCGGAGAGGTAGAATTACAGCGGTTTTAGGTCTTAGCGTTTAGGCTTAGGGTTTAGGCCCAAGGTATCTACAGTTTTTGGGACCATGGAATATATGGAGACTCAGGGAGGCTCAGTAAGTAGGCTAATAAGGGGGATAATTAGGGTTACTATATGGGTTATAGGGGTTATCAGGGCCCGAAGTATGTCATAAGATGGGACTGGGAGTGGAGAGGGGCTCAGGGGAGGCATTTCCCAGACTTGAGGGAGGATCCAAAGATTAGATCCCCTTCATAGACCCAGTATAATCCGTACATGATCCTTCTATGTTTGTCCATGTGGTTCCAGTGGATCTAGTCTTTTAGATCCCTTTCGGGGTCCAGGTAAGGGTTTGAACATGCTGGAGGGATCACCGATCACACGTGCTTATGGTCATCGCTCACATGGGTTGTTCTCAAAATTGTGGGCCCTTTCGGTCATGATTATTTCACGACATAATATTCAGGGGTACCAAAATGGGACCCTAATTTTGGGAACTGCCCATGTTTGCCGTAACTCTAGTTTGCATGCTTGTCGCGGTTTGTGCTTTCGCTAAACCACGGGCGCTGAAATAATGCAACTCAAGGCGGAATCATAAATGATCCATAGTGACCCCTCCTGTCGATACTGGAATCCTGCAAGACTATAGTGTCCTAAGGCTTTCTTCAACTCTGCATACTGCTAGTAATGAACTAATCAAGCTGGAGCTTTCAGGGGACATGCCTGTAAACTGTAGCCAGGCGTTGTTTTTGTTCAGGTCCGCAGTCTCAAGCATTAGTTATCTGAGTGAGCAGGCCAGGTCATAGACCCTAAATCGTGGTTTACATACATAACCTAAACCCTAAACCCCTAAACCCTAAATCCTAAAACATCGCCGATTTCACGATTTGAAGCTATGGTAACTCAGCCAGGTGAAGCAAGCTGCCCAAGCTTCAAAGTTTGACCCGGCTGTTCGTAAACGGTACACTCCCGGAAACTAACATGGAAACCCAAAAAGGCCCCTATAAAGACTGCAGTCCTTCTAAAAGAGACTGTATGGGTTTCCATGTTAGTTTGGGGGAGTGTAACCGTCGGGGTGTACAGTAAGGACGGTTCCCAGTCTAGGGATTAAGATTTAGACTTCTACCTGAACCCGAGGTTTAGGGTTTAGGGCCTCAGAGTACTCTATTTGTGTCTTCGCATGAATTGTTGGCCACTACATTGCCTATTTTGGGGGTCCAGGTTGTCACAACCCCTAAGCCCTAAACCCTGTCCCTAAGGGCCCAAGGACCCAAATAATAGGGTTTCAGGGCCCAAATGCTGAGATATTCATGGTATTTGAGCCCTAAAACCACATTATTTGGTCCTTGGACCCTAAACCCTAAACCCTAAGTCTGCAAAGCCAGGGCAAGCGCGTCGTCTTCACCATGCACTCCACCGAGGGTGGCCGGAACGGCGATATGGGCAAGGGCCATCCAGGTCTGGGTTCGGAGTCATGGTTAGTCCCCTTTTAGTAGATTAGAATTTAGGGTTTAGGGTTTATAGTCCCCCTTAAGTAGATTAGAATATAGGGTTTAGGGTTCAGAGTCCCCCTTAAGTAGATTGCAATATGGGGTATATGGGGATCTTATTATAATATACGCAAAGCCGCATTCTATCTACTTATGGGGGACTATAGGGTTTGGGGTTTCGTTAGAGTTGTTGACCTGTAGCACCAGTTAACTCTGGCTTTATGGATTGTACATACTAAATAGGGGTATTTGCTATTGACCTGTAGATAATTGGGGATACAGGTAGGGTTTACTTTTGGGGGTTTGGGGGTTTGGGGGTTTGGGATTTCGGATGCAGTCTTGAAGGTTTACCATTTTCCCATGTTGCTTTGACGACCAACAAGCACAGGCAAGCTACTGCAAATTGAGATGACCTCATGTTCATGAAATGAGCGTGCATTGCCATGTCCCTTCTGTGCTTAGGAGGTTCATATTTGGGATTTCCCCTAAACCCTAACTCCCTTAAACCTTAAACCCTCAAACCCTTAAACCCTTAAACCCTAAACCCCTAAGCCCTATGGGCTTAGGAGGTTCATACTTAGGGTTTCAGGGCGTAGGGCAGCCCGCCCCAAGTTTCTACCGCTTCCCTGGCCTAGTCATACAGGCTTTTATCAACAAGGCATTGCTACCTGGACCCCAAAAGTATGTAAACTAATGGCCTTTATGGCTGTTATTAGGGGTTTAGGGCTATCATTTTACCTACTTTTGGGGTTTAGGTATACATGATTTGCAGAGATTGTTGCAGAATCATTTGTGTGATATTTTTCTTAATCTGGTCTTACCCCAAAACCCGAAACCCTTTACGACTCCTTAGCATAAGAGCAATGTCCAACAGATTGCCTTGACTCATCTAAGCAACCCAGAAACCTCAACCCTGAACCCTAAAGTCTGAGCCTTAAGCCCTAAACCCTGAACCCCTAGATCCCTGAATCCTAAATCCTAAACCCCTGAACCCTCACCCCTAAGCCCTAAACCCTAAATCCTAAACCCTTGCCAAGCTACACCCTTGACAGGCATCAAGGACCTGGAACGGTGCTCCTGCGGCGCAGCAGACAAGCTGATCTGTGTCTCCGGGGTGCTGAAAGACGAGGCCCAAAGCAGAGTAGTGTCCTGCATGGGGAGAGGTTCCAAAACAGAATGAGCGCATATTATGTCATCTTGGCTTAGGAAGAACTGAATACATGTACTCGTGCCTGGCCCCACGACCAGAAGAAACTACTCGCAAGGTCGATAGGGTGGATGCAGAAACAGGAGGCCGCGCATACTGCATTTTACATACATGTATATTACTATACATAGAAAGATACAGTACACATGGTTGAGGGCTGAAGTCCATGTTGGGGATTCCGCCTTGATGTTCCTTAAGAGATACCCATGCTTATTTGCGACTTGGGAAGGCCTAAGCCCTAAACCCCTAAACCCCTGAAAGTGGTTTTATACAATCCCCACAAGGCCACCTTACCAATCCCCCAACTCCGCAGGAAGTGTGGGTGGAGGGATGGGCCTTGGAACCAGTGAAGATGTTGATAACGTGTAGCATGAAGATATAATCACCCTTGAGTAGATAGAATATGGCTTTGGGTATACTATGATAAGATCCCCATATACCCCATACTCCAGTCTAAGGGGGACTATAGATCCATAAATAGGGGTTCTTGTTGTGGAGCCAGATTGTGATGACCCTCATGTCGGAAATTGCCAAAGAGGGACCCGTAATTGTTTGAGCAGCTCAACCCTGATATTCACCCATATAACCCCCTGTTCCCGTGCTATTCTCCAAGTTCTCCATTTTCTCCAGTCTGGAAGTATCGGGAACTATTCCCCCATGTTTCATAACCTAAAAGCTATGAATACTACACCCGGGGTTCGTTTAGCATTGCCTTAAGGGTCTAAGGACCCAAAGAATAGGGCTTTAGCTCCAAAATACCATTAGTGTTATAGTCTTTGGCCTTAAAACCCTTATTATTGGGTCTTTGGACCCTTACGGTTGTGGAGTGAACGATGCAAGGTCTGCGGAGTTTGCGGCGCTGATGGGCGAGGGGCTCAGATGCTTTGGGCGGATTTTCCAACGTATGTCCTCTCCTTGGGACTTAGCTTGGACCTTAGACCCTCGAGGCATGGTCCAGAGACACCATAGTCCTTCCAGGGATTGCACAGGCCCTCTTTCCCCAAAGCTCATGTGCCAAGGCCTCTAGACATTCAATCTTATAAAGCATCCCAATATAGCTCCACCATGAACGCTAAACCCTAAATCCTAAACAATATAGCCCGACCATGAAGGTACCTAGGTTGCTCCCAAACTATTTCTTCAGCGCCAGACAGCGGAGAGGCGCTCCCTCCTCCCTGAGAATAAATGCCCCAAATGTGGTACATAGAAATGTATATGTAGAGGAATTATGTTCATAGGCGGGGGAGATTATATTTAATCCTCGTATCCAAAGCCTAGAGCCTAAACCCTCGGCCTATCACGGACCCTAAAACCCTAAACCCGAAGCCCTCAACCCTAAACCCTAAGCTTGACAGCAAAGTTAGCCTAGGAATCGGATGTCCGTCATCTACAACGGCATCCATGCGCAACCCATCGTCAACATGGAGTGGCAGGAGAGGGGTTTAGGGTTTCAGGTTTAGGGTTTAGGGTTTGGGGTTTAGGGTCTTTCCCGTACCAAAGCCCCAAACCCTAAACTCTTCGTAGGGCCCTGGGGTCCCATGTTTTCAGGGAGAGGGACCCTAAAGCCGAAACCCAAAACCGTAAACTGTAAACCCTAAACTCTAACCGTAAACTCTAGACCGCAGGTTTGGTGGGCTACGGCATGTCAGCAATGATTTAGTGGAATTTGCTCCCTCTAACCCTTAACCCTAAAACCCTAAACCGTGGGCAGGGGAGTGTGGGTTCAATGAAACCCTGAAGCTTAGTTAAAGGATCATGGCTAGAAATGCTTGGGCCAAAAATAGTTGGGAAAACTATGCGTACAATCCGTTCTTCCCAGTACCAGTTCAAACCTCCCCACCCCCTGATAGTCACTCATAATCAATATTCCCCAGATTTTAGGATGATAGTATTTTGGGGGAAGTTTCTATTGGGGGTTGGACGGCTGTTCCAGCGAAAGGGGGATTGACCAATGTAGATGTTGTCTAGGGGATCTATAACCCCAAACCAAAAAACAGACCTAAACCCTAAGCCCTAAACCCCAAAACCTTAACCAAAAATCCTAGGCCCTAAACCCTAAACTTGCCAGATTCACTTGTTGCTGTTACTTTACGGATTAGAGTTTAGGAATCAGTGCTTTGGGTTTAAGGTTTAGGAAGGGTTCAGGGTTCAAGGATGTGAGCCCTTCCGAGGCTTTGAGGCAGGAATGTGACATGAATAAGGTTTACCTGGACCCCAAAGGTATGTAAAACAATGGCCTTTATGGCTGTTATTAGGGGTTTAGGGCTATCATTTTACATACTTTTGGGGTTTAGATAGGCCTTTACGAAGTAGTTGTTTCTGCTACGTTTGTTTTTGTGAGTGTATGTGGTATTCCTTATACTGATGAGTGCATACATGGAGTGGGTTATCCCAAGCGCTCCATATTATCGTAGCCCTCGAAACCGCAAAGGAGTTGTCATTCATTGGCTTGAAAACCTCCGGGCAAGATCTAGGCTTACCAAGGGTTTCGGTTAAAGGCTTAGGCCCAACCCCTAAAGACCTACAACATGCAACTCACTTTAGGTTTATGCGGGGATCCGCCCCAATATAGAGTAAGCATTTTCATATCCTCCGCATAGTATTTGGAATGAAGAATATTATCTTACATACTTGGTTCAGACACCCAAAAATTCATTGCTAAACTTGAAACTTAATATCTTCCTATAATTTCTCAGGGCACCTACGGGTGCCCCAATGTTACTTGGTTCAACCGCCAAATAAAGCGCTACTCAACTACAATTGGATCATTCAGTACAGAAACTGCTATCACAATGGTAACAATAGCTCCCTAAACCCTAAACCCTAGGAGTTCTAATAACACCCTAAACCCTAAATCCTGAGCCCAAAACCCTAAACCTAAATCCTAAACCCCTTTAAAAATCACAGTTTACGGTGTGGGGGAAACAAGCAACCTACACCCCATAACTGTGAGGATGAGTGGATTGGCAACACCAAGGCGGATAAAGGCTTCGGGAGGATGGACCCCATGTGACTCGGCTGGGCTTAAGTACCTAAAGAATCCAAGGGTTTAGGGTTTTAGGGCGTTTTAGGGTCTGGGGATTGGGGTTTAGGGCTCAGGATTTAGTATAATACGGTAGGGTTTGGGGTATTCGCTGCTTAGTGATTACTTCAGACTGATTCACAGCAAACATCACATCCTTAGCTGGACTTCTGTAGATTACCCCAAGTGTAAGTAGGGTTGCATGCCCAGCTACACGTAGTGTTTAAATCCCAGGAAACTTCAAATGCCCGCCACCCAAACTAACCCTGGGGCGCAAAGTCTACAAACAACACTTACTTGCTGCTTAAGAATCTACACATCAGGCCTACTTTGTGCTATTTGGAGCCCTTGGGTAAGAGTGGAAGTTCATTCAACATGTTCGGGCATCTGAAATTATATATATGAGCCCTGGACTAAAGTTATAGGATAGTCCTTCAACATCCCCCTAAATTCCCCTATACATCACCCTATAGGTCCCCCCAACCTAACTTGGGTAGACATATCATGTCAGGCATCTGAAATTACATAGTCCCCCTTAAGTAGAGTATGGGGTATATGGGGACCTTACTATAATACACCCAAAAAAACCCAAAGCCATATTCTATTTACTTAAGGGGGACTATACGTCTAGCAGGGCATCAGGGAACTTAGTAAGGGATTACAATAGTATCCCCCCTCCCAGATTTAGAACCCTATTAGGCCTTTTTTAGGCCCTATATAATCCTTATTAGCTCCTTAAACCCTGGGGGGGGTACCTTTGGGGGGGCCCTAAACCCTAAACCCTAAACCCTAATCCCTTACTTAGAGAAGCAACTCAATGGACCTCCATGTTGATTTGGCCGTGAAGGTTTACCTGGGTTTAGGGTTTAGGGTTGGGGGTTTAGGGTTTAGGCTTTAGGGAGTTTGGGGGCGTACGGTTTAGGGATTGGGGTTTACGGCCATATGAGCTATAGTCTAAATTCCTTAAAGGGGGGAATATAGGAGACTATATAGAGGAGTATTATGGGGATTATTAAGGGAAATACTAGGAGTTTAGAGTATAGCTCATATGGAATCTATCTATTTTGGTGATTGTGTTTTGTTTTTCACTGAGTTACAGCCTCAAAATGAGTAGGCTATTGTGGGGGACAAAAATGCTCCCTAATCAAGGAAGAATATAGTATCCTCTTCGGTTGTGGTATTCTATGACAAGAGTAGCATAATCTTGCTTGTTATCATAAAATTCTACTCAAAATGTGGTAGCCGTAGCGATGTGGGGGATCAGGCTAAGGTTCAGCATTGTGGGGTTTCGGTTTTAGGGTTGTTCCCACGTTGGGAGGGAAACTTAACTGGAGGATTTTATGGTTTAGGCCCTAAACCGTGAACGCCTCTAACTACTAACCCTAAACCCTAAACCCTGGTCCTTATCATAGAGCGTTGGAAGTACTAAAAGCCTCCTTGCTTCAGATTTTAAAGGCTCAAGGTCTAGTTTCCGACCCCGGGTTTAGGGTTTAGGGTACCCCTAAACTTTATAGTCCCCCTTAAGTAGGCAGAATATGGCTTTGGGTGTATTATAATAAGATCCCCACGTACTCCATATTTTATCTACTTGAGGGGGACTATAAACCCTGAACTCTACACCTTTGAAAGGGTCGTCTCTCGGGACGAAGGCTACACATAGATCTCAACATCGAATTTGGAATTCCTCAGACTTCCACACAAACTTAAAGGAGTCTGTAGCGTTATACAGCCCTACGGGCCTACGAAAGATCTAAGGGTTTAGGGTTGAGGGTTGAGGGTTTAGGCTTTAGGGTTCCCCTAAACCCTAAACCCATGATCCCCACATCCCATAATCTTCAAAACCAGGAAGTTCACGCCATATGAGCTACCTACAATATTGGGCTTACTAACAGACCTTTGACAGTGGACACCGGGGTCCCTCTTTTAGTTTAGCATAGTCCCTAACATAGTCCATAAAATAAGGAACCCATGTCCATTGATTATCTGGATCTGTAGCTCATATGAGGTAGGATTTGACTATCGGTTTTGGTGAGTGTGTTTAGGGTTTGTTGGGGATTTTGGTGAGCGAATTCCCTAACCCCCTACATATTTGGTCCCTCCTTGAGCCCCAGAGACACTGTGTCAGGGTCGGTCTCCCCTAAACCCTAAACCCTAACTAAACCAGCAGGTATGTCCAGCACAGTAGCATCTACAAGAAAAGTCATCCAGGCAGAAGTTGAGGAGCATAAGCTAAATAATCATAGCATGCAGTTGTAGTAAATGCCAGGACCTTCCTTGTACCCTTAATTGGGGATATATGGTCCCTAATAGTGGATACTTAGGCCCGAATAGAGGGTAGGAGGAGGGTCTGGGTGAAGGTATCTTGTTGTAAGCGGTTTCCTTGTAATGCTAGCTGAAGTACGTTAAGTTCCTTAACAGCCAGCAGGTCGGGCACGGCAGTCAGAAACACGCCCTCAACCCCAATCCCTAAACCGTAAGCCCCAAACTCCCTAAACCCTAAACCCCCAACCCTAAACCCCAAAACCCCGAACCCTAAACCGCGAACCCCGAACCCCGAACCCTAATCACTAATCCCTGAACCGTAATCGGCAGCAACAGGTTCCTCTTCGTGGGCCGGCACACTGCGCAGAAGGGATGTGTGTCTTGGCTTTGAGGATTTAGGTTTTGGGGATTCAGGGTTTAGGGATTCAGGGTTTAGGGATTTAGGAACTAGGGTTTAGGGATTTTGGATTTAGGGTTTGGGGTATAGGGCTTTGGTGACTTTGAGTTGTGTTTTTTTTGAGGGTGTCCTCATTCCCTATAAGGGTCCACGTACCACTAGTATACAAGCTTGGCCCAAGGCTCTGCGTAGTAACTGTTTGGGGCCCTCTTGCATCCTGTTTCAGGGTACGTGGACCTTAAGGTTTAGGGTTTAGGTTTAGGGTTTAGGGTTTAGGGCAGGGTTTATGCAATGCCCTTATCATGGATCACTATTGGATTTTAAGTTGTTATTCAGAAAAACTGACAGGGAATACATAGTTACAAAATTGAAGAGCACTCTCCCCAACATGAACCATCATATTACATTAGAGCTGGTTCTATGGGGTGTTGTAGTAGGACTTATGGATTTATGCTTTACGTTAGTATTATAATTGGTTCCCTAATCCCGCTGACCGTTTCCTTCAATTGAGCTTAAGTTTGAGGCTCAGAAAGAGGGCAGCTTTGGCGGGATAGTATGGGGAGGGTGACTCATGACATTCTGTAGGACCAGGCCTAAACTCTTCTAAGCCCGAAACCCTAAACCCTGAACCCAAAAGCCTAAACCCTAAAGCCTTAATCCTAAACTCTGCTCGTTCATGCACATCACAAGGACCTGCTCATCGAGGCGATTCCCCACGTGCTGGGCTGCCGAGGCGGGTAAGTTTAGGATTATCGGATTGGTGTAGGGCTAATGGTTTAATGTAGCCCTGTGATTAATGAACCCTTTACTTCTCAGGGCCTTGATACTAGGATCCCTATTATAATCCCTATTGGTTAAGGGGAGGGGGGTTTACGGGTCTACAGTAGGGCATCTGGGAGTTGAATCTGAAAGCAGGGATGCTGATCTTCGTTCTTTCAATTTCTGGATCCTGGGAATAGCAAGGGATTTGTAGCGAAGCCTAGGATCAGGAATTTGCGGATCAGATTTTGGAGTGCTTGTGCCGAACTCTTACATGGGAATTTCCGCGAAATAGGGTCCTCCTCATGAACCCCCCAAAAGATTGTAATCCTCATGGGTTGTTCTCAAAATTATGGGCCCCTGTTGGTTATAGACTATATTGCAGCACCTAATATTTAGGGGTACCAGCATGGCACCCGAATTTTGGGAACCCAGAGGGTCCAAGTGGTGATATGGTCTATACTTGTGCCCAAAGGGGCTTCCCATATAGCTACTTCGGGGCCCAAGTAT
>CAJNIZ010017781.1:58839-87530 GCA_905231905.1 Symbiodinium pilosum
AGTTTAGGCTATAGCTCATATGGTTTTGGGTGTAGGGCTTAGGGTTCAGGGCCCAGGGCGGCCTTCCTAAAGGGGTTGCCCTGGGCCCTAAAAGGGTATAGGGTGGTTTAAGGTTTAGTAGCTATGTCGGGACATATGAGTGGTATTTTATGTAGGGGATACTATGCTACCCAATATAGAGTAAGGTTATATCCTCCTTTTGGGGTATAGTATTTTGTATAAGGAATAGAATCTTACTAGGTTCAACCACCAAAAAACACTACTCCTATGGGGTTTACTCTGATATCAGCACCTTCGCTGGAGGCTTGTCTGCAGTTGTGGGCCGTGTGGACGTGTTGTATCACAGGATCTCCAAGCAAATCCTCAACTTGCCTCGGTTTAGAAGTTTAGGGTTTAGGGCTTAGTCCCTTCAATGTGGGCCCGGAAAGCCTTTAGGTGGAGAAGATGCCCTTTACATCGGGAAATTGATCTTTCCAGATAATCCACTGTACACCGTTTCCCAAACCAACACTCAACCCTAAACCTCAATCCCTACCTGTAGAATATGGCCTTTTGGTAGGTTATTGAGGGGTTTTGAGCTATAAGTTTAATTTAATAAGTTTACCTACTTCGTGGGCCCAGGTAAACCCCCCTACACCTTAAATCTTAATCCCTAAACCCTAATCCCTAAACCCTACACCCTAAACCCAAAGGCCATGCCGTTTGCTTCACCGGCGGCCTGAAGAGTGGTAGCGCCCATTTGAAGGCCTCCATGGGGTTTAGGGTTTAGGGCTTAGGGTTTAGGGTTGAGGGTTTAGGGTTTAGGGTTAGGGCTTGCGGGGTTAGGGTTTGGGGTTCAAGGGTATGGGGTTTAGGGTTTAAAGGTTTGGGGTTTAGGGTGTAGGGTTTTAGCCACTGTCGCTATTATATAGGGTTTCCAAGGGACCATTGAAGGTGGACATAGGGGCCCTCTTGTAGTTTCGTATAGTCCCTAAGATAGTCATTAATGAGGAACCCATGTCCATTGAATTACATAGGAAATCTTGACTGTGTCTCTTATGGGGTAGATAAGGGCTACAACAGGGTCCCTTGTAAGGGCATATGTATATATATATATATACATATATATATATACACACATGGTTTAAATGGTTTCTAAAGGTGTTCTATAGAAAGAGTATAGGAATAGAATTGTTATAGGTTTAAGGTTTACGGTGTGGGGTTATAGTACGGGTCTAAAGAAGACATGAAACTGCAAGTTTTTCGCATTGAGGGTTCTGGGCCTCAATAGTTGGGCTCCTTAGAGAATTTGGCTACTCTTAGACATCCTAGTATGGGGCTTTTGATGGGCGAACAGGGTTTGCTATTCATTGTGGATTGTAACCCTTAAGCAATAGACCCTAAATCCTAAACTCAATTGAAGTCGCCTGGGCTGTTGCCCTTTCTCCGTAAGACTGGGAGTACTATGCTGGAAGTTGCTATAAGCCCTGCAGCCCACTCCAATACCGACAATTTCAACAGTCGCTTGGAAGTGAGCCTACGAAATGTCAAGTTTCAGCCCGAAACAAATCTGAAACCCTGAACCCTGAGTTACAAGCCCTAATCTCGGGGCCCTGAGCCGCTAACACACACCGAGCCCCAATGTCTTGTGCACGATTTGGGTAGTTCCGATATGTCAAAATGGGACCCCTATAAATACTTGGTGCCGTAATATAGCCTATAACAAAAGGAGCCCATAATTTTTTGAGAACAACCCTAAACCCTTAATCCTATATGTAGTTTCCATTTATGTTCCATTATCCCAATATAGCCCCAACAGTTTTGAGACCAACCCTTGCAGGCTCTTTTCAAGTCGTGCGATGCTGTGGTGGTCCCCAGCCGGAACGAGCCTTTTGGCATCGTGGTCCTGGAGGCAGGTTTAGGGTTTAGGAGTGCCTGGAAGGTAACCCCAGTCGCCACAGACAGCGCTGTTTGCCCAACATGTGGGCATCTTTGACTATTCTAGGGGTCTCGATGACTCCGTAGGGTTCAGGGCTCGGGGTTTTGAAATCCGGGTCTGGGGCTTAGGGTTCAGGGTTTAGTATCTAGGGTCTGGCTGCCGTAGGTTAGGGGACTTCTGGCGTAGGGTCGGGTTTTACTGTCGATGGCTAACCTTGAGAGGGACCCTCACTTTTTCAAATTCCCATTTACTCTGGGGCATTTCTCTGTAACATGCTTGGACAAGACAAAATCCCGCGATTGATGGTAGAAGTCATCTGGCCCAGCAACATCTTCATATACTGTGTTTTCGGGCATGGGGATTTTAGGGTTAAGGGCTGAGCGTTTAGGGTCTAGGGAGTTTGGATTTTGGGGGTTCAGGACCTTCACATGATGGGTTTTAAAAGTCAATGTGTGGGGGGTTCTCCGTCAATAAGAGGCCCCTTCCTGGACATCCCTATAGGAAAGATAACAGCACGTTGGGTTCTATATTGGAACCTCCCGTACCGTATGCCGCCTAAACCCCCCAAAGCCCTAACTCTAGAAACCCTCAGCCCTGAACTAATTAAAACCCCCTTGTACTCCAAAGGGATCGACTCCCCACAACCTACCGCAGCCGAACCCAAAGGACCAGAACCCAAAACGTAAGTAATTCTCAGGGTTTGGGGTTTAGGGGTATAAGGCTTGGGAATTTCTGGCGACCAATGTAAATGGTCGGGGATTCATAAATGTTAATATCGCCATTTGCAGAAGAATGCCAGGGTGAGACATTGGAAATACACTTATGTCGACCAAGGTATACTTGCAAGATGTTGTTTTCATTGTGTACCTACAACTGTGCTTATAATTACCATCGAACCTTCACTCGCAGAGGCGTAGGTCAGCTGCTGCAAAGCCAAGAAAGCGTGAAGCTGATGGCCGTTTGGTTGGCCCCCAGGTGCAGAGGTGGCTTCCCTCCAGGAGAGCGTGTACAAACAGTTCAGCGCAGGCTTGCAGAAGCTCTTCCACCGGGTGTCTGATGACATGCCCGTCTCGGTCTTCAAGAGCCTCGCAACGGCTGAGGTTCGTGCGCACACTCGTCTTAGAGCCGGGGACTGAAACTTTAGTCAAGGTTTAGGGTTCAGGGTTTCGGGTTTAGGCTGGGGTTTTGTGTAAGGTTTAGGGTGTAGGCTTCAGGGTCTTCAGGTGCTAGCTGAGCAGTAAGACTACTTTGTGTGTAATCGGAATTCTCAAGTCCAGGACCCTGATTGGTCTAGTCATAAGATTGCTATTACCACTACGACCATATTTCAATGTCTATTTCTGTTTCCATTCCATGCTATTTGCATTCCTATCACCATTTCCCCCACTCTTACTGCTACTACTGGGGCCCAAACCCGGTACGAAATTCAGGGCAGGTATTGGAACCCCAAACTCTACATCCTAAGCCTTACGTCCCAAACCCTGAACTCTAAACCCTGCAGTCTAATGCCTAAATCCGCCAACCCTAAACCCTACACCCAAAGCCCCGAGCCTAAAGCCTGAAAGAAACTCTGAAACAGAAGGGGCCCATGGTCTGAACCTTTGATACAAGTGCTGCGGGCACAAATTAGTGTTTAGGGCGTAGGGTTAAGTGTATTTAGATACTTGGACCCTCATCAGATTAGTTGCTATAAATCACAGTAGGCCCATGGTTTAGATGTGAAGATGCACGCCAAACCTTCAATCCCAAACCCTGAGGCACAAATCCAAGACTCTGAACTTGAAACCTCACACCCTAAACCCCAACCTGAAGCCCCAAGCCCTAACTCCGCACCCTAAACCTTTGACATGTTCCAAGTAGTCCAAGTATCTGAACCCTCATAGTAAGCAACATTAATCTCCCAACACCCCGAACATCGCCCCTAGGGTTCAAGTACCATCCCTCCACTCTTCCCTTTACCTCCCCTCAAGCCTAAACCCTCAAACCCTAAACCCCAAATCCTAAATCCTACACCCTAAGTCCTAAATCCTAAACCTTAAATCCTAAACCCTAAACCCTAAATCCTAAACCCTAAACCCTAACATCTTTCTGATTCAGGCCTGGGCTTCGGGAAAGCCGGTGGTTGCCACCACCTCGGGCGGACCTCGCGACTTCGTGAAGCCTGGGGAGGACGGAAAGTTTCCAAAGGGTCTTAAGGTGTATAGGGTTAAGGGGTTTAGGGGGTTTGGGGTTTAGGGGTTTAGGGTTTAGGGGTTTTGGGTTTAGGGGTTAAGGGGGAGGACGGAAAGTTTGGTGATTTCCGTAACTTCGGGGTTCCTCTAAAAAAGGGGTTAGATAGGTATAATATAGGGTTATATAGGGATGTGAGGATATTCCAGGGATACATAGGGCTTGAGGTTTCCCAAGATTAGAGTTTGGGTCGTGAATGATTCAGGTGCTCCTTTAGTGAGGTTTAGAATGGTACCCATGATCCAGCCGGTTCTTGAGTGAATAGACAGCCTGCACCCTCCACCAAGGCCCTGCAACGCAAACCTAGGTAGGGAAAATTCCACCTATAACCAGGAAATATCCGATAGTCCCTTGAAAGTACCACCATAGCTAGCCTTTGTGTTTTTGAAATCTTCAAGATGCCTGCCTAGACTCGAGCTGGTGTTCTGCCCTCTGAGTCCCCTAAACTCGAAGCCCTAAAACCTACACCCGAAGCCCTCAAGCCTAAGCCCTCAACCCTAAACCCTTAAACCCTTAGCCATAAACATTTAGATCCAAAGCCCTAAACCCTTAACCCTAAGCCCTAAACCTTTTAAACCCTAATCCCTAAACCCTAAACCCTGAACAACTAAGCTCTAAACCCTAAGCCCTAAACCCTTAACCCTAAAACCTCAAGCCCTAAACCCTGTGCACTAAACCCTCAAACCCTAAGCCCTAAACCCCTAAACCCTAAACCTCTACACCTTAGAACCCTAAACCCTAAAGCCCTGCCCTATGAAGGATGGCTACCTCGTGGATCCGGACCCCGGAAGCATTGCATGGGGATGCTGCAAGATTCTCGAGAATTTCGAGCATTCCAGGCCTCCGGAATTCGGGATTTAGGGTTTAGGGCTTAGGGTTCTTTAGGGTTTAGGGTTTAGGGCTTAGGGCTTAGGGTTATTTAGCGTTTAGGGTTTAGGGCTTTGGATTTAGGGTTTAGGGCTTTGGATTTAGGGTTTAGGGCTTTGGGTTTAAAGGTTCCGGGTCTAGGATTCAGAGTTTAGGAGTTTGGGAGTCTAAGGGTAACCAACAATATTCGCCTATGCTCTGTATGCAACTATAGGAAAGCACCGTGGATGGAGGATGTCTTGCAGACCCTGCATATACCTTATCCCTACGGAATTACAGTAAATGAGGGGGGGGGGGTCTGAACCCTAAACCCTAAAGGTCTTAAGTGGTGCAAGATTCCCGCCATACACTGTATCTCCTCAAATTCTAAAACCGTCAGCCTGTGCCAGTCCCTCCTGTTTGGTTGTGGGGCTTAGGGTTGAGGATTTAGGGTCGAGGGGCTCCCGAAACTACAGTTAGGAATCTGGATCCCCCCTATTATAGGCTCCCTGTAAAGGGGGAGAATGTTCCATGTTAGTTTAGAGTTTAGAGTTTGATGCTTAGAGTGTAGGTTACCCTAGACCCGAAGCCTTGAATGGGGGGAGGTTCAGCCTTGGGATCTTGGTTGGAGGTCTATAGCGCGAACCTTCGGGTTTAGGGCTTAGGGTTTAGGGTTTATTTATAGGGCAGAGCCCATGTTATAACTAGCTGACATGATGTAATGTCTTGAAGTGTTTCTTCTAAAGAACACTCTTGTTTCTTGATATAGGGTCTATGTACCGCACATGATGGTTTCCCGAAACTGGGTACTCCTATATGACCCCAACTATACTATAGTCCTTATGACAGGGACCCCTAATTTTGGGAAATTCTAAACCCTAAAACCTAACCCCGCAACCATAAGCCCTACATGTCCCTGAATCCCCTGTAGATAACCCTTTCAACCCCCTTAAAGGGACCCCTGGGCATCAAGCCAACGATATAGAAGGAAACCTGGGAAGGCCGGCGCCGTCTTGAGGTTTTAGGACTTTAGGGTTTTAGGGTTTTAGGGGTTTAGGGGTTTTGAATTTAAGTATTGAGGGGCGTAGGATTGAGGGTTTTTGGGACTTAGGGCTTTAGGGTCTAGGTTTTTAGGGATTTAGCGTTTTAGGATCTACGTTTCCAGGGATTTGGGGTCTAGGCTTTTGGGGATTTAGGGTTTTAGGGTTTGGGGCGTAGGGTTTTGGGTTTAAGGGTGTTGGGTTCAGGCATGGTTCGTTTTGGGGTTGGTGGTTGCAAGAGCGTCGCCAGCCTGAGTATTGGTATGGGCCAAAACCTGCCTAATTGGGTTTCGGGTTCAGGGATGTCAGAAATCCCAAGCTAAACATCAGCAGAACTTGTGACTGGTGCTATAACAAAGACCTGATCCTTAAGCCCAAATTCACAATCCGAAGCTATGAACCCTACAAGTCGCACGAGAAAAAGGATGTGTGGGGAGCAATGGTATTCCTGCTTTCGATGCTTCTCAATATTCTATCTGCCTGGAAGCCAGACCCTAAACCCCAAACCCTAAACCCTAAACCCTAAACAGCCAGATCAAAGCTTTTTCGGTCGAGCCCGTCATCGAACGGCCCCCGGAAGGGCTTTGCATAGGCATGGACGGCTTTGGCTCACGGAAGCTGACGCCCGCAGACTTGGGAGAATGTTTAAACCTTAAGGGCCCAAGGACCCAAATGATAGGGTTTTAGGGTCCAAATACCACTACTATTTTAGTATTTGGGCCCTAAAGCACTACTATTTTAGTATTTGGGCCCTAAAGCACTATTATTTCGGTCCTTGGACCATTAGGGAAAGACCAACTGTGTTATGGTGCAATGGAGGCAGCAGTGCAAGCGGGCGCGGCCGCAAAAACTCATAAGACCGCTCATGCCAGCACTGGCAGCGCTGATGCCAGCCTTTCTGGGTCCAGCCCCAAACCCCAACCCTAAACCCTACCTAAGCCCAAAAGTATGTAAAATGGCCCTACACTCAAGAGAATAGCCATAAAGGCCATTTTTTTTTTTACACTTCTGGGGTCCAGGTAAACTCTAAACATGGGCCGTGGCACCCGAGAACACGAATCAATACCTTTGCCCAGGCTTCTGCTTGACTTACTGGCCATGGTGCTTAGGGGGTTCATTGGCTTAGCGTAAGGGGAGTGGATCGCTTCAACTAACCCTATACAGTGCCAGTGTCGTATGATAGCCACTCCCCCTAAATCCCAGACCCTATAAACCTTTAATCCCCAACCCTGAACCCACAATCCCGAACCCTAGACCCTCAATCGCAAATCTTACGTCCTAAATCTTATACCCCAAACCCTACTCCGAAGCCTAGACCCTCCCTCTTGAGCACCAACAAGATGCAGGTGGATGGGCAAAAATGCTCAAGCCAAGGCATGGCTTCTGTGGCAGAGCTTTCAAGGATTTAGGGTTTAGGGTTTAGGGTTTAGAACCCTAACCCTAAACCCTAAACCCTAAAGGTTTAGGGTTTGCGACTTCGGGCTTGGGTTTTGGATTTAAGGTGTTGGGGGTTTAGGGTTTTGGGGTTCAGGGTGTATTTGGGGGAGTTTTGGGTTTAGGGTTTTGGGGTTTAGGGTGTATGATTCAGGGGGTTTAGGGGTTTTGGGTTTAGGGGTTTAGGGTTTAGGGTTGAGGGTTTGGTTTTAAGGGTTAAGGGGATAGATTTTGGTAGCATTGTTGTTTTCATTGTGACTACTACTGTTACTGGTATTTTCAATCAATGTGTCAGGGCATTACAGGAATGGGTATGGTATCTAGGAATTAGGGTCTTGGGGTTTAAGGTGTTTAGGATTTGCGGTTTAGGATTATGGGGTTTCGGGTTTGGGGTCTAGGATTTAGGATTTAGGGTGGGATTCAGGGTTTTGGGCTTAGGAATCAGGAATTTATAGGGTTTAGGATTTAGGGTCTCGGATTGTGGTTTCCGGGCTTACTCTTCAGGGTTGAGGATTGAGTGTTGTGTGCTTATAAGGTTCGCAATTCGACTTGATTTTTAGACATCCCTGCATGACCCACAGTATCTTCTACATTTTGGAGGTATGGTATTCAAGTACAATTATTTCAGTTCACGCAATCATGTTAGTATCATGGATGTGCAAGGCTTGAAGCTCGAGGTGTATTGAAGTTCAGGACCTAAACCCTAAACCCCCTAAGCCTTAAACCCCCTAATCCCCGCAAGCCTAAACCTGAAACCGGTTCTAGTGCTTCGGCCTAAGGTCCCCAAGCAAGGCCCTTCAAAGATCTGTTGACCTTCTTAACGGGCCCGACATGAGCAAGGGGATATTGGCAACCCTAGCCCCCGAGCCTTTGAGGGGGAAACCGACAGGACCCGCCGGAACTGGGACCTGGGCCGAACTATACAGATTTCAAGAACTTTATGGTCGAGTTAACAGCTTTCACCCTACCCAAAACCCTAAATCCTAAACTCAAGTGGCAAAGAAAGAACGCATAGCATGTGTCCAAAGACTTGAAATTCGACGGTGGATATGTATGAAGAGGAAGAGTTCATGCAGCAGTTCTACCGTAGTTTCGGCACGGATCTTATTGCAGTCATGTGAGCTGTAGTCTACACTCCTTAAAGGGGGATATAGAGGGGACTCTCTATAGGGGAGTATTATTGGGTTTATAAGGGGGGATACTAGGAGACTAGACTATAGCTCATGTGATAGTGATAGGGTGCTACTTGTGGGGGGTTGGGGTTGCCATTTTCCCCCTGTTAAGCAGAAGGTTTGACGTTTGTTGGCAAGGGCAGGGTTCTCAGCAATCGCACTCAAGACCTAAACTCGGATACCTGAACCCTGTTTGACGCCTAAACCTAGTAAACCCTAACTCGCCTTTGTCAGTTTCCTGAACCTTTTGTTGCGGGGCTTCTGTGGTTTATCATGCTGAAGGCCAGCTGAAATTATGATTTGTTCAATGGTTCCGGGGAACGTAGGGCCCAACCTTAAGCCTTTGGGTTTAGGGTTTATAGTCACACATGCTACAAATCTTATATGCCCTTTTCTATCCCTTAGACAACCTTAAACCGACCTTAAACCCTAAACCTCCACCCGAAAACCCTGAACCTAGAGAGGCACTTCGCGACTTCAGCTGGGAGAACATCGCTGTGCAGACCGAACAGGTCTGACGCTTCAGGGTTTAAGGTTTGGGGCTTTGAGTTTAGGGTGTAGGGGCGAGTTGTGGGTTTGAAGGTTTGGGTCTAAAGAACCTAAAACGCTAAGCCCAGAACCCTAAAACCAAAACCCTAAACCCAGAACCCAAAGCTCTAATCCCTAAATCCTATAACTCCCAAACCCTAAACCCTGAACCCTAAACCCAAAACCAAACCCTAAACCCAGGACCCGAAGCTCTAATCCCTAAAGCCTATAACTCCCAAACCCAAAACCAAAACCGAAACCCTTACCCCTAAAGCCTAAACCCCAAATCCTAAACCCTGAGCCCTCAACCCTAAAGTTGGTGGGTGTAGAAGATGAAAGGGTTTGCGGTTTGTAGCATTTCGGCTTGATGCCATTGGGTTTAGGTCTGTGGGGCTCCGGGTTCAGGGTTTCTGGCTTGGGGCTTGGGGGTGACAGGCTGTTTGATTTTTTTGGCTTACCTTGTGGAATAAATGCCTTCTGGTGTTTTTTTAGGTGTTTTGGGGTCATAATTTTGCCTACTTTTGGAGTCCAGGTAGGACCACAACAGCCGTTCTCCACTGGGTAGTGTCCGGAGCATTGGTTGAACATTGTTTTCTCCCGCACTGCTTCCCGCAAAAGGGGTATGCGTGTAGAAGGGCAACATATGAAAACTTGCAGGAGATTAATCCCGTATTGTAAAACGCCCCCCACCCCCGAAGCCCCTAAAGCTAAACAGTCGCTCTGATGACCATGTTTGGAGACTCTGGTGGGGACTCTAGTATAAGGATGGTTGGGGTTGGGAATTTATTTTCTACTAGCGGAAGAGATTTTCCACCTTAGAGATACTAGCTGTTGTCGACGTGCCCGTAAACCCTAAAGCCTAAAGCTGATTTCTCGCAGTCGCTATGGGGCGTGGCGCAGGCCGTGGTCGATCTCCTGCTGCTTCAGCGCAGTATGGAAAAGGCCTTGACCGTGCGGCTTTACCGCAGCATGGAAAAGGCCTTGACCGTGCGGCTTCAGCGCAGCATGGAAAAGGCCTTGGCCATGCGGCTTCAGCGCAGTATGGAAAGGGCCTTGACCGTGCCGCTTCAGCCCAGCAAGGGGGACAGCCATCAAAAAGACAACTGCAGCGAACAACCCGGCCGTGGAGCCCACTTGGGCACCTCGCCTCAATGTCGCCTCCATGTACAGGGGGAAGCACTGGCCAAATAGGTGGCAGCAAGGGCGAGCATTCTGGACATGGCAGCGCAATGTGCATCTCCTTCTTAGCGCCATGGACCACCTGGTCCAGTGCAAGGTCATTCATTGCGACCTGAAGCCTGATACTTGCCCTAGGGTTCAGGGTTTAGGGTTTAACCCCTGAATCCCAAGCCCTCATGGCTGACGTTGTTATTAGACAGGTGCATTCACCTGGGTTCGGCTCATAATCCCCTAAACCTCTTGCGCACGGATGTTGTGCTTGGTTACCGGCAAAGCCACTGCACGGAAACTGCATCAAGATGGCCCAGACCCAGACGCCAAGCCACCCATGGAAGCATTACCTCCAAGGATATCCAGGGATATCTAGGGTTTAGGGTTTAGGGTCTAGGGCTCCATTACCTAAATAGTGCATGGGTTCCAGGTTCTATATACGCTGTAGTTGCATAGCCCAGCAGCCTGTAATTTAGGTAACTGGGTGGGGTTATACTTGCCAAATCCCTGGACCCAAAGTCCTATGTTTTAGGGATTAGGGTTTACGGCTTAGGGCCATCCTGAAGCTTAAGCATTCCGTTGCCCGATGCTTGCGGTAATCTTCATCAGGTAAACCTGTATGCACGTACACTCCACAAAACTAGATAGGGTTCCGTCGTGGTGTATAGGCATCATGCAGTGGATGTATGGGGTTCGGGGTTAGCGCGCAATTCCTCCCAAAGTAACATGGAAGTCAAAAAGGTGCACTTCAAAGACTACTGTCCGCTTACACTGATTCCTGGCTTTTCCTTCTGGGACCCATGTCCTCGTAGCGATTTGCCTGTAGAAGATGAGAAGAGTCTGAGAAGAGCCTCAAGCAGTTGTTGTTTATAGACTTCAGCGCCCGAAGTAAGTACTATTTACATGCTCAGAGCCCCAGGGATGAAGCTTATACCCCAGAGCCTTAAACCCTGAACCCCGAAGCCAGGTTGGGTCATCATGCAGCTTCAGTCGCCTTCCCCCCAACTAACATGGAACCCCATATGGGGGGCCTACAATTCAGGTACTTTGCAAGAAGGTTGCAGGGGTTACATAGCAATATTTAGGTATCTATAGGGTTTGCGGTTTAAGATTTAGAGTTTCCTATCATTATGGGGTGCCCTTCCGGGAGTTTCCCATAAAAGGATTGTAACATATTGGGGTCTACACTGGGGTCCTCTTGTTCAGGAAAACTACCATATATCCCCCATTTCAAGTGACCGTAGTCTACACAGGGCCCTTGTGCAGGTTCTATGTTAGGTGATGAGAGGGAAATCGTAAAAAAGTACGAATTAGGGTTTAGGGTTTAGGGTTTAAGGTTTAGGGCTTAGGGTTTAGGGTAGTGCCTGAGGAGTTTTGGTTTGCCTTTGGGTCCCTTTGGTTTTTGCCACTTCTCAGAGGGGAGCAACATAGAAAACGTCCCAAGGCAATCCCTATGAAGCCCCTAAACCCGAAACCCCTCATGATCCCGGCGCAATCCCTTTGTATACATACCATTCGCCTCCCACGGATACTCTCGCTAGGTCATACCCCACGGTTCAGAATTTACCCTCCATAGAGGTCCTCGGGGCTCAGGGTCTAGCACCTTCAGAGCACCTGACTAGAACTTTCGCTCAAAGATGTTGTTTAGTTTTCTTGGTTTTGAGGGTCCTGTTGCGGGGTGACCCAACCATAAGCGCAAAGCTTGAACCATTAAACCCTAGTATATATAGTTGTAAGGATTTCCAGGTTGGTAGTTTTCTCCCCCGTCAGCCTGGCATAGCCCTGAAATACCTCCGAGTCTTCCTTCACAAGCCTCATGTAAGCCTTGTGCAAGGGTACCCCGCCAGCAACTTCCCACCTGAAAATTCCCATGCCATGGCCATCCACCCTAGACCTAAACTCCTAAACCCCTTTAGATCCCTAGATATCCCCATGTATACCCTCTGAACAGGTCTATTACAGCTTGCTGAATCTGGAGGGTGCCCCTAGAAGCACCGACAGAGCAGCGGGCGCGCCAATTGCGAACACTTTGTCGGACACTGAGCGCCTAGGTCAGTCTCGAAATGAACCGGGTATAGGGTCTTAGGCTTAGGGTATGAGGTCTATCGGCTTTAGGGTTTAGGGTTTGGGCTTACGGGTTTGGTTTCTAGGGTTTAGGGTGTAAGGTTTGAAATTAGGGTTTAGGGTCTAGAAGTTAGGGTCTAGGTGGGGCTAAGTAACCCAATAGCCCCACTATCCCCAAATCCTCCAGTATTCCCGAGACTCTCTAGGGTTTAGGTTGAAGGTTTCGGAAGGTTTCCCAGTATTTAGAACCTGCGCCTCATTGGATCCACCCCCCCCCTTGGCGACACGTAAACAAGTGAAGTTATAGTGGATCAGCTTTGAGTAATTCCATGCCAAAACAAGGGTCCTGACAACGTACTCATATGTTCCTGTGTACCAGGGCGCTTCAGGTAATCCCGAATCGTCGCTCAAGCTTTTGACAGCCTTGATGAGCGTATTTTGGCATGCCCAACCCCCGCATTTAGAACCCAACTGTAGTCATAGGATAGTTGCAGGCTCCAAATTCTAGGGTTGGGGTCACCAAAGTCCCCTTACGAATGGCGAACTAGCACGACCCAACTCTATCCCCAATATCCTACCAGAAATTCGCCTTAAACCCCTTACCCTTAACCGAGCTTGTCAGCTTTAGGATTCACGGTGTTTAAGGTTTTAGGGTCGCGAGTTTTCGGGCTTGGGGTTTAGGGTTTACAGGCGAAGTATCTTACACTGCATCCTGATTCTCGTGGTCTACGCCCCAAACTATCACACCTCTTACTCTGGAGATTCCAGATCAAAGCAGGCCTCGATCCGGTAAGCTTTACATGTCCAGCCCTAAACCCTGAACCCTGAACCCTACAGCCTAAACTCTTGAACCCTTAACGACTGCTTGGACTTTTACTGATCTTCCTGTGAGGCTGCTTGCGCAAGCAAAAGGCTTAGGGCCTAGCTTGAAAGCCACACGCGGTTTAAGGTTTAGGGTTCCATAAGGGGATCTGGGATTCAAGTATTTTGGGGGCCAATATGAGGGTCCCCTTCTGTATGGAAAGTTCAACCCAGAGCGCAAAGGCTACTTGACAAGGTACTTGCCGAAAGGAGAGGGGTGCCAGGGACAGCTGTTGGAGGACGCGCCAGGCGCTATCGGATACTCAAAGCCCTCCTGACAGCCTTTGGTGCCTCTACCTCTGGTGGCGCGTCCTCGAGCTCGTGCAATGTTGGAGATGACCACCTGGTTGAGGAAGTTGGCGCGCTGCAGTGGCTTCAGGGGCAGTGGACAGCTGTCAAGTGCTTCCTGGTGGTGCAAGGGTTCGGTGAGGATGATGGCGTCGTGGACAAGTTCAAGCGCTGAGATCTGACGAGAATCCCGATTTTACCTATGACGGCTTGTATTCCCTGATTCCGTACCAATCACCAGTAAGTAAACTGGGGTTTGGGGATGTTTGGGGTTAAGTACCACAAGTATGTAAAACTATAGCACGAAACTCCTAGCAATAGCTCACAAAAGCATTGCTCTACACCTTAAACCGTAAACACTAAACCCTACTTTCCGGGTTCAGGTATGAGTCGAGGCAAGGCAGTAGGGGACCAACATTTTGATTGGATTTGACAGAGAGCCTTACTTGGAGGTTCATGGGACTTAGTAACTGCTTATAACTAGGCTTATAACCCTTTTTATAATTAGGGGTAACCTACATAAGACCACTTAGTGGGATTGTAATTAGGGTTATAGGCCCGATCATATGTGGTCACTACCTAGGCCCCCAAAAGTAGGTAAGATAATAGCCCAAACCCCTAAACACAGACCAACAATGCCATTATTCTACCTACTTTTGGGGCGTAGTTACTACCTAAGCCCCAAAAGTATGTAAAATAAGAGCCCTACACCCAACATAATAGCCATAAAGGCCATTATTTTACATACTTTTGTGGTCCAGGTAAGTCCCAGGAAGCTACCCCTAAACCCTAAACCCTAAACCCTAAACCGCGTACGTAACCCCGAAGCCGGTTTTCCACAAGGCATGCCACAGCTCTACGACCCAGCCCCTAGACTCCATAGGCTTTTCTTGGGTTTATGGTTTAGGGCTTAGGGTTTAGGGTTTAGGGCTTAGGGTTTAGGGTTTAGGGTTTAGGGCTTAGGGTTTGGGCTTTAGGGCCTAGGGTTTAGGGTTGCCCTAACATATGTCTTGAGCCTCAGCCAAATCTAGGGACTCTTCAGGTGGGTGGCACCTGAAATTTCCCAAAACCAAATCCCCCTGACCCTAGACCTACCCACCCTCTCCCCCAAACCCAAATTATTTTGCAAAAAGGTTGGCAGAGCGATGCTTCAGCATGAAGGTGGAGGCCTCCGGCTGCATGCGGTTTGGGGTTTAGGGTTTAGGATTCGCGGATTCTACTTGCATCTTCAGGGATCGTCTAAGGTGAGCGGAAGCAGTGCAAAAGGGTTTGGGCAAGGGCTGCGGTCAAAAATCTTTGTTGCAATGCCGTTCCTATTCTGACTGAAAGGTAGGTATGTTTTGTTGGTTGTTTTTTGGCAAAATAATATGAGGGAACAAGTAAAGGGTGGGTATTATGGTAGATACGAGAAGGCCACAAATACATACGCGAAAGATCCTGAGGAAAAGAGAGATTGAACAACACTCAAATGGTAGTTTCCCAAAATCAGGGTACCCCAATATGGACCCCGTAATACTATGGTCCTTATTACAGGGACCCCCAAAATATACTCCTGATTTTGGGAAAACCCCGAACAGGCTGGAGGTTTGGATCTTCTGTACTGGCGTTTTCCATGTGAGGCACTCCCCCAAACAACCCCACACCCTAAACCCTAAGACCCTAAATCCTTAACTGACAAAGCAACATACACATGTAGTAGTCTTCGTGGTGGGCAGGTCTAGGGTTTGCTTAAGGCTCCGAGGTTTTGGGTTTAGGCTTTTAGGGTTTAGGCTTTTTAGGATTGAGGATATAGGGTTGGGGTGTAGGATTGACGGTTTAAGGTCTAGGCGCTGGGGCGTGGTTTAAGGCCCCTAGCACTCCGATGGGCTTTCTGGGAGAAGGATGGGACTTTAGGGGCTGAGGCTTGCAATCTTACTACGGGGAAGTGGAGTATCGGGGTTTAGGGTTTAGGGATGGGCGTTTGAGGATTTGGGTTTGGGCGTGGGATGACATGGCGGCATACAGGTGTAGAAAGGGCTTCCTTGTCCTGATGAGAAGATTTTTAGTCCTTGGTGAAGCCAACCACCATTCCGGTTTAGGGTGTAGGGTTTAGTTTTTAGGGTGTAGGGTTTAGGGTTTAGGCCCATGATTTCAGATCATTAAAATAGGGTCGTCATTATAATGGGAGTTACCAAGATCTTCAACCCTAAACCTTATATCCATTATCTCAAAGGTATTCAAAAGCTGGAGGCCCTACCTGGGTGTTATTAGGTCCTCATGTAGGGGTAGGCCGGGTACATAGCTGTAAACCATGCAAATGAGCTCATAAAGTTCAGGTTGGGTACTGCCCCCCCTCAGTAACAGTTGGAGAATACATATAATATGATTATATATAGCCCTTAATAGGACCCCTAATATAGACTGTTACTGGGTGGGGGCAGTACCCAAAGTTCAGGATTTAAAGGGTCTAGAGTTGAGCGTGTAGCGGTGTTCTGTAGGAATCTTGTCTGACAGCCCAAGAGTTGTAGAAGATACAAGGTTTAGGGGTTTAGGGTTTAGGGTTAGAGGTCATCAACAATTTAGAGTATCAGATCGAGTTGAATTTAGGAGTTTCAAGGGTCCACGATTTAATGTCGACTTTTAGTACGCATTTTGGGTAGAAGGGGTTCCATGGAACGTCGAGAAGGCCCAGAATTCTGCAGAAGGATTGAGGTCTTTAGGAGTAGGGCTTATTTGGAGGCCCATGGGACTTCGTAACCAATTATAACTGGGATTATAACCCTACTTATAATTGGGGGAACCCCTATAAGCCCATTTAGGGGGGTTATAAGTAGGGTTATATACCCAGTTATAAGTGGTTACTAAGTCCCATGGGCCTCCAAGTAGGGTTGATTGCAGGAGTTATTTGGGGATAACAAAAAATAAAATGGAAACTACTATTTAGGGTTTAGGGTTCAGGGCTTATTCAAGGATCATCCGGGTGCATAATGCAAGCATCTTAAGTTTTCAGTTGTATACATAAAAAGGGTGGGGTCTAGGTTTCAGGCTGTATTCGATGTTGATGCGGCTTTTCTGAGAGGTCACAATGTGACTTGCAGAAGGGATCAAAACCTTAAACCCTAAACCGCAAGGGTCTGGACACAAATAAATGACTTTCGCTTGCACACTGCATGGGCACATGGAGGCTTGAAGTCTATCTTCCCCCAACCAACATGGCAGCCGTATTGGGCCATATATTGGGTTTAGTGTTTGTGTTACATGTTTTTTTGGGGGCTGGTTGTCTTAATGCATTGCAATTGCTGGGGTTGCTTGGAGATAATTGTGACTTCCCCGTCTTCTTGATAAGGGGACCTATTCACACATGATTTAGGGGGCTTGGAAGTACCACTCAGTTAAGTTGATTTAGCAAGTTCAGGGTACGTAGCAGGCTTCCTTCTTATCCCCTGTAGGCCTTGTTTATATTTCATTTGCCATGTTCTGAACCCGAAACCCAAAACCCCAAAACTCCCTCAACTCTAGTGGGGTATAAGTTCCTCCTTGGATTTCCCTACCACCCCCCCACTCCTATACCCCTAGATTCCCGCTTCCTTAGGGTTCTTTAAGGGTAGCTATGGCTAATCGCTAAACCCTAAACCCTAAACCTTAAGCAGCGGGGCAGCAAGGTTGGAGTTGTCTGGGGAGGTGGGGTAGCGGAATCCAAGACTTGGTCAAGGGTTAAGGGTTTAGGGTCTAGGTTTTAGGGTTTAGGGTTTAGGGTTAAGGGTTTAGGGTCTAGGGTTTAGAATCTGGGGCGGAAGCATCTGACAGGATGGCGACCAACTGGTCTCCCGCGGCGTTTCCCTGTTGAAGCCGCTCCAACACGGTTTAGAGTTTAGTCTATAGAGTTATAGTCCCCCTTAAGTAGATAGAATATGGAATTCCGCAAAATCATAATAAGATCCCCACATACCCCATCTTCTATCTACGTAAGGAGGACTATAATTGTCTTGGGTTTAGGGTTGAGGGTTTCTGTAGTCTCTACGGAAGCCCCAGGTGCTAAAATAGTTCAAGTAGGCAGGATGTATGGACTTAGTGCGCAGTGGATAGGGATAGTATTTGCAAATTTGAGGGCCCAAAGCAGGTATCCTTTGCAGGTTTCAGGTCCCCAAGCAGGTAGTACTTGTAGGGCACCAAACAGAAAGTTTTTACAACGTGTAGGGTCCAACATATTTAGGACGAGATAGGATTAGGTCAGGGTTCAGGGGTTCTTGCATTTTTCAGGGGCCGGAACGTCGAAGGCTTATAGCCGGGTGAAAGGTGCGTTTACGAGGATTATTTACGCGTATATGAGCTATGGTTTTACCTCCTCAAGGATGATTAAGCAGGGGAGTAGTATAGGAGTTACTCAGGGGGATACTAGGAGTTGAGATTGTAGCTCATATGAATAGTATTGTATTTGGAGATACTATGGTACCCAGTATAGATTCAGACTATATCCTCCTTTTGGGTATAGTATTTTATATAAGAAATAGTATCTTACTGGGTCTAACCACCAAAAATAAGGCGACTCCAATAAGGGTTCAGCGTTCAAGTAAGGTCTGTGCGGAGCCTTTCGCTGTTTTTCCTCAAAACCCTTTCGCAAGGTGTCAGTCCCAAATCCGAACTAGTGCTTAGAGTCTAGGAATTAGGGTGCACGGCTTAGAGCGTAGGGTTTAGGGCTTAGGATTCAGGATTGAGGGTTTAGGGATTAGGGTGTAGGATTGAGGATTGTCTTTCTGGAGGAACTTGTGGGCTTTGGGGCTAAGGTTTCGGAGCTCACAGCTTTAGGGCTTAGGGTTCTGACGGTTTAGGGTTCTAAGGGTTTTGGGTTCAGGGTTCCCGTCTCAGCTCTCAGACAGTTTTCGCCAAGGCCCACGCTGGTTGTTTCGACGTGTCTCAAGGACCTCATAGGCACCTTGCGATTGGCTTTTTTTGCTGATCCAGTAGGGAGCTTAGGGTTTAGGACTTATACCCAACTACTTTATAGGGCTTTTTTAAGTGAATTATCTAGGGATTCTGTGAGGATTATTGCTGATCCATTAAAGTTTAGGTAACCCAACTGTTAATAGGGCTATTCTATAGGGATTCTATGGGGATTATATGGGATGCTGCCGACAGGAAGGTGAGGCCTACAATGTATGCCTTTCACCTTCAACAGCTCCGAGTGGCGGAGTCGATCGTGGCTTTCATCCGCTTCGGCGCCTGGAGGCCAGAAGGCATCTATGAGACTACTTGGAGGCCCAAGGGACTTAGTAACTACTTATAACTGATAACCCTACTTTTAATCCCCCTAGATGGGCTGATAGGGGTTACCCCAATTATAAGTAGAGTTATACGCCCAGTTATAAACAGTTACTAAGTCCCATAGGCCTCCAAGTAGGGCTCTTACAGGCGGGAGCAGTCTCCATGGCGCCATTGCACGCCCTTTGAGGTCCCATGGGTTTGGGAGCGTAATGGTAGTTGCCCTCAATAGCGGGACCCCAATATAGACCCCTAAATCTTGTAGTCCTAACTATGGGGACCCCAAACGGGTATATACCCCTAATTGCGGGGAACCCCCTAAGCCGTCCAGCACTTCAAATAAATAATCTGTCTGCGTTTGGCCGCTTTGACTCAACTACCAACCTGCAACTCCGGCACGCTATACACCCTTTGTAGTCAGCATATATTATCCCAAGTGTCCCCATTTGAGAAACCATGCCAATCCCAAAACCCTAAACCACAAACCTAGAGCCTAAAGCCTTGATTCTTAAGGCTATGCATGCTAAACCCCAGGCTCTTTAGTGTTCAGGGGCTAGCTAAACCCTTAGTGATTAGGCTTAAGGGCTTAGGGTTTAGGGTCTAGGGGTTACAGCTACCTTACGTGGAGTGTCAGGGGACTTAGTAAGTGGATTTGGATTAATCATGGGGATGACTAGTGTTGCTACATGGGTTATAGGGGTTGCTAACCTACCATAAACCCTAAACCCTAAACAGGGTTCACGGCTACCTTATGAAACACTTGACTAGCCGAGGCTCATGAAGCTGGCGACCGCGACCCTCTCCGGTGATGGGGTGATGACCTGGATGAGCATCTTGAATCGACTTAAGGATAGGGGAGTTTGGGGTTTAGGGTTGTAGGGTTTAGGGGTTAGGGGTTTAGGGTTTAAAGTTTGCAGGGTTATAAGCGGATCTTAGGGCTTCTGTAAGGTAATTAGTGTATTGTGCAGGCTTACCCCAGAGCCCCAGCACTAGGATTCAGGAGTTGCCTAGTGGCGGCTGAGGGCTTCGAGATTAGGCTCTATGACTATCATGTGACTGCTGCGGGTCCGTATTCTGGTTGGTAGGGCCTGGTAGGGTTGAACAAAAATGCTCATCAGAAAACTGTGTTACGGATAAGGCATCGCAAGGCAAGTTCTCATTTGTTTTTGCTGGTACGCATGGATCTTGGGTGCCCCATACTTACATAACTCGACTTAACTTCCCCTAGCTACACTGCATGGCATTTAAAACCCAGCCATGTCCACGTTCTAACCCACTTGCAGCACCACTTACGGCAAAAAACCTAAACCCTTAACCCCTAAACCCTAAACCGCTAAACCCCTAAGCCCTAAACCTCAATACGGCGAGCCACCAAGTACTGGGCACATGGATCCTGAATCCTACCCCCACCTATCCCATGGAGGAACCCCAACATAGACTGCAAGATGCTCCAATCCTTATTGCTTGTTGAAACCCCAAAATGGGACCCGTAATTTTCGGACTCCCGCCGCCCGCCATGAAACCTGATTGTTGGTGCTTCGAGCCTGTCGGACCCTAAACCCCAAACTCCTCAACCCCAAGCCCTAGAGCATAAACCCTAAACCCTCAAATTTCCTAACCCTATAAACCCTACACTCCTGAACCCCGAGCCTCGAAGCGTAAACTCGAAACCCTTAAAGTTCCTAACCCTTAACTCCTAACCCTGAACCCTAAGACCCTAAACCCTAAACTCCTAAACCTAAATCGCCTAAACCTCTTTTAATTTCCGAGGCACCGAGTTCGGCCAGATCGATCCGGTTGACATGCCACGGCCCGGGAACGGCGCCTCGGCGCTTTCCACAACCTTGCTTGTTTAAAGAATCCTAAGTACCCATGTGGATGGTTGTCAAAATTATGGTCCCTTTTTGGATCCCTATTATAATACGGCACCTAATATTTAGGGTACCCAAAAAGGGCCCATAATTACGACAACCACCCATGTAGGGTTTAGGGTTCAGGGGTTTAGGGTTTAGGGAAGACTTACCCCAAGCCATGAAGGGGAATCCGACCACAGAAGCCATGCTTTGCCTTTTGTAGTTACTTGGGATCCTTAGTTCTTGAAGGGTCCGGGGGACTTAACAAATGGGTAGGGCTTAGGGTTTTGGGATCAGGATGTAGGGTTAAGGAGTTAGGATTTGGGATGTAGGGTTTGGGATTTAC
This sequence comes from Symbiodinium pilosum, assembly GCA_905231905.1. NCBI lineage: Eukaryota > Dinophyceae > Suessiales > Symbiodiniaceae > Symbiodinium > Symbiodinium pilosum. Next base: position 79,827 of record CAJNIZ010017781.1, read on the forward strand.
CTAGGGTTTAGGATTTAGGGTTTAGGGTTTGGGGTTCAGGCTGTTGGGTTCCCCTCACTGGGTGTTTCAGTAGGCCCCTGTTTCTCCCCCTTTTGGGGGGTTCCCGGAGTAGGCTGCGCTGAAAAAGGAGGCTCTTCTCATTCTGAGGTCACTGAGGATCCTAAAATCCCTTCATGCTATACCCTAAACCCTAAACCCTAAACCCTAAACACATGCTCAGAGTTGAGTAAAAGGGATGATGTAGCATCAAACGCCTTGTGTACCTGTTAAACGCATTCCTCTTGATGTGCAGGATGAGATCTCGTTCATCGAATGAATTGGCTACCCTGTCGCCCTAGCGCCACCAGTGGGGACAAGGGGGATGCTCATCGAACTTCCAGCTCTTAGTGCCGACCCTTCCCAGCACCAGGGATTCTAGCATCATGTAGGGTTATTTCCTAATTAAGAGATACTGGGCCCTAAGCCCTAAACCCTCTCCCTTAGGGTTGGCAATTGCCTGCACTAGGCCTTTATTGGGGGCTGCGTAGCACCAATGAGCCTACGCAGTCGTGACCCACAGTTGCATGACTAGACTTAATACCCCCTGACGTATTTACAGAAGGCTTGTGGTAGTTGTAGCCATAATTATCCACATTATGCACCACGCGGGACCTCTGCCTTTGAGGTGTAGTAGAAGCTGGAAGCAGTATCCCGTCGATCAAGAACTTCCTCGCCTTGCTGGTTCTTAGTAGGGAATAAGGGAGATTTGATACCTATATAATGTATTGCCTTACTCCCTACTAAGACTGAGAAACAGTATGTCACCCCGAGAAAGAGTTTTGAGGAGCCTCGACACTAATCGCCTACAGCCACGTAAGCTCCATATGTCTTGCGTCACTCCCCTTCCCCGTAACTGTCCTCAATGGGCCTTTACCTGTTGTAACTCCTTTTACCTTTTGCGGTAGCTGTTACTGTAAGGGGGAATGACCTTTAACATCATGGTCCTCTTGTATCCAGGAGAATACTTGAAGTGCAATACCCAAGGTGGCTCTACAGTCCGAACAGAAAACTCGTGTGAAACCCCATGAACCCCACGTATCTTTACATTCCCCGTCCCCGAATCCCTTCAGTATGGCTTCTCCTACTAAGGTTCCCACCCAATTTGCCCCGAGTATTCCCTAGTTTAGCTTAATTCACGGGAACCTGGGGTGGGTTGTCTAGAGGGGCTAATGGGGGAAGCCATTGTGTAGTGGTGGTGGGAAACTAAGCCTTAAAACCCGGTTTTGACATGCAAGGCTTCAACGACGAGCCGTCTCGGGTGAAATACGAATTGGCAGACAACAAGGAGAGTCTATGGTCCTAATCATGGGCCACTACGTGATAACCCTTAAAAAATCCTATAAACTCTACGTAAACCCTAAATTGGCCTCGGATTGTTCTCCTCACGTGGGTGCTGCAGTCTTCTTCCTAGTGGCGGCTGCCACAGTTTTCATGCACATGGAAAGTAAGGACCTGCGGTTGAGTGACCTCGGAGTGTGAAATTTGGCATTCCTTCCAGGCACAGATTCCGGATCCCCTCCCCTTAGTGTCCAAGTATGTGTGTGCTTTTAGCTTTTAGCCCAAGTCAATCCATGAGTTCATACTTTGGATTAAATCTCCTGCCATTCGGGTACTTGGCCCCTGAAGGTTCAGAGCACAAAGAAGATGGCAAACCCCAATCCTAAACACAACCCCAAGCGTTTAACCCCACACCGGAAGCCCTAACTTTGCACCTTAGACCCCCAAATCTAACCCGAGACAAACCCTGAACCATAGCTTTTTGGGTTTCTGGCCTCTATGGTTTAGGGTTTAGGGCTTCGGGGGTTCAGGCGGTCCTTATATGAGGCCATATGACCTACAACCCAGGAACCTGCTAAATAGGTAAGGGGGCTTCTGACAGGGAGCTTTCCTTTGTGTCCTTGAATAGCCCTAAACCCATAACCCTAAACTCTTGACCCCCTAAACCCTTGACCCCCTAAACCCTTGACCCCCTAAACCCTTAACCCTAAACCCTGAACCCTAATCCCTAAATCGTAAACCCTAAACCACCTTAACCCTAAAGTCTCAAAGTTTGTACCACTGGGTTTGGGTCCCTAGCCATGGAGTACAGTCTTTAAGTTGGGTATTCTGGGTTCCAAGCCCAAGGCTACAAACCTTAGGGTTACAAACTTAAAGCCTCTGATAGGATTTAGGGTTTGGGGTTTAGGGGGCCTAAACCCCTAAACCCTAAACCCTAAACCCAGGCTTAGGGTTGCAAACTAGAAGCCTCTGATACTTACCTGAGGGTCACAAACTTGAAACCTCTGATTCTTGAAGCCTCTGATTCTTACCTTAGGATTACAAACTTCAAGCCTCTGATTCTAGAGTCATTTCCCAGCCAAAGCCCTGCCTTAAATCCACCTGTGCCTTGAAGGAGCTGAAGTTCAATCAGATGGAATCTTTTGAGTCTGCCTTGAACGGACTCCCGGCCCCATTCAGAGAATCCTACCGCGACTCCAAAACTATGTGAACTGATGGCCCAAATGCTATGAACCAAGAGCCAACTATGCGTTTATTCTACATACTTTGGATACTGTCCCCACTCAGTAACAGTTGGATAATAGATATAAGATGGCTATATATAGCCCTTAATAGGTTCCCCTAATATAGCCTGTTACCGGGTTTTGGGCAGTACCCAATACATACTTGTGGGGTCCAGGTAGCAGTGATGATGGGATGATGATATTCATCTGAGCTATAGTCTAAACTGCTTAAAGGGGGAGTATATAGGGGATTCTATAGGGGACTACTATAGGTGTTGTTGAGGAGGATACTAGGAGTTTAGACTATAGCTCATTTGGCATGAGGCCCTTGGCTGATCAGTTTTCTTTGGGCAGGACCTTGTTTGGTTTTACTGCTGTTGATACCAAACCTGCATGACCTTAGTATGCAAAACAGGGCTCGTTACCCATGGTATATGGTAATTAGGGTCATGCAGGATTTGTAGTGCTCACCATGTGCCCCAAAACCGGAGACTGCCACAACTTGGCTAGCCTAAATTCTAGTTAGCCTTAAGCCCTAAAAAATAAGGCACTGTTTGTGCAAGGGCTGCTGTGAAGAAGGATGCGCGCCATTAAATGCCAAGAAAGAAACAATAGTTGGAGCATCTCGCAATTGGCGATGCCTCCTTCAAGATTCATGCTAGGTGCTGGAAATCCAAACCCCAAACTCTGGGGCTGAGCCCGCCTAAGCCCGAAATCCCACACATTCAATTCCTAAACCCTGACACTCCCAACCCCTTACCTACATGCCTAAACTTGAAGGACCCTAATCCCCAAAAGCCCAAACCCTAAAAGCCCTAAACCCTACAGTGTGAGCCCTATCTGAACACCACAAGTAGGTAAATTGACAGTCCCAAACCCCTAAACACAAGCCCAGAGGCCATGATCCTACATACTTCGAAGGTTCAGGCAACCTCCAAAAAGCCTAAACCCTAAACCCTACAGGCTGAAGTCTAAACCCCAAATCCTGATCTCCAAGCCCAAGGCTCGAACCCTAAACCTTAATCCCTAAACCCTAAACCCTAAGCCCAAACCCCTAAATCGTAAACTCTAAAAATTAACCCTAAATCCTAATCCCTAAACCCTGAACCCTACGTGGATTTTGCATCTTAGGGGCTGCTCTTCAGACGGGCTGGCTCTCGTCACAGGACCTTGCGGCATTTCACTCATACTTGTTAGGATGCTTTAAAGTATAGGGCTTAGGGTTTAGGGGTGTAGGGCTTAGGGTTTTAGGGTTGAGCGTTTTAGGGTTTAGGGATTTAGGATTTTAGGACTTAGGGTTTTAGAGCTTAGGGTTTAGCGGCTTGGGGTTTATGAGTTTAGGGCTTAGGGTGTAGGGTGCAGTTTGGCAAGGTAGGTTGTGTGCTTTGTCGCACAAATCACTTCACTTAAAGAGTTCAGGGTCCACGTTCAGAGTCTCAGTATCAGAATGGTGCAGGGGCTCATGGTTCTCGCAAACTAACTCGCCTCAAAGAGTGACGTTTTAAAGGACCGCGGTCAGCAGTGTCGTAGGCATTTTTTGGGTTCCACGCCAGCTTGCAGGAGGGTAAGATGCGGTTCCAAGTTTCAGAAAAGCTTTGCTTTTTACCCTGCGAGGTCCCCGATTCTAGTAGCCGAGAAGATAAACCTTTGTGCAACGTGGCTGTCTCCATAAATATGGGTAATTCTCAAAATTATGGTCCGTTATTGGAACCTTGTTTTAATACGGCACCTAGTATTCAGGGTACCCAGAAAGGGATCATAATTTTGACAACCACCCATACGGGCACCCCGAACACGGAGCCCAACAGGCTCCAGGGAGTTTTTTTAAACTCAGACCCTGCCAAAAGAAACCCTCAACTGAAATTAACAAATCTGTAATCCCTAAACCCTCAACTCTAAACCTAAACCATATAGTTCCCTTTGAATAGATAGAATATATGGAGTATATGGGGATCTCATTATAATAATATACCCAAAGCCATATTCTATCTACTTAAAGGGGACTACAAGCCTTAAACTTGACACCCTAAACCCTAGACGTGAAGAATCGGGGTGAGCAGCAATCATGCAAGTCGGGAAGCATGTACATGGACCCTCCAAATGCCCATAATACAGCGGGTTTCCCAAACTTAAGCGGTACCATATTGGCAGTCCCGCATAAAAAAATGCACTATATTACTTTGGTGTCTATATCGGGGTACCCAAATTTGGCGAAACTATCATGGAGTTACAGTGGGTACCCAAAATCATGCATGACCTCAAGTACCTTATACCTTGGGAATGACAGTACTGTACCATGGTATACCAAAATCATGCAGGGTTTTCATTACCAACCAGTATTTCCCCTGTATGCTCACTTTTGGTGATTTGAAGAACACTATTCTGTGGCTGACGGGCCATCATTGTGAGTAAAAGAATAGCCCCATACCCCTTTAAGAAACCCAGGAGGCCAGTATTCTACATACCCCAAACCCTAAACCCTAAATGTGAGGTGCAGGTGAGGCTTCAGGTTTCGGATAGGGCTGACATACGATCTGCCCATGTGAACTTGCTGGTGCTGAAGGGAGAGTGGGGGAGTAGATCCCTGGAAGAATCCCTCTTGAATCTCCTAATATGTGCGCCTATGATGGTACCTCTATTCACTCCCCCACCCTAAACCTAAACCCCAAGCTCTATAATGGTACCTACATTCACTCCCCCACGCCCCCGTAAGCACCTGCACCAGTAGGTTCAGGGTCCATACCCAGACACGCTCAGGCTGATTTCTGAAAATCTACCTGGACACTCAAAATGTTTTTAGGGTTTAGGGACCCCAAAGGTACGTAAATTCATAGCCTTGAACCCCTAAGGACAGCCCAACGAGGCCGTTATTCTACGTACCTTTGTTCTCAGGAAAGCGCTAACACCCCAACCCCCAAACGATGCAACTCCTAACCTTTAAGCACCCAACCTTGCCCGAAGGGTTCAAGTACCTAAATTTGATGATGTACTTCGGGTTCAAAACCGTTACTACATAGAAATTGTGGGGCAGATTTCCCTATTACGTGGCTGTATCTGCCTGGATTTCTTGCCAGGAGCAGGAGATGCTGGTCCAGAGTGAGGAAAGCAAGGTCCTTGTCTACACTCGTGGCAGTTCTGGCCTCAGCATACCGAAAAATCACGAGAATGGAGGCACTAAGCCCATCTAAGCCCTAATCCCTAGACCCTAGTCCGGCTTTGTGTTTGTAGATTTCCGCAGGTTTGGGCTTCCAGGGTTTGGGAAGCCTGGAAAAGATAGGGCTGAGAGCTTTAAATCACATGATCAATGGCGCTTCAAGGGTGCCCGAAGCATCCGTGAACATGTGAAAGGACAGGCGCGCTGTCTAAGTTTTTAGATGTCGGGTCTTGGCAAATCCTGGGAATTTCTGTTTCCCTAAGGGTCCAAGTACCCAATAATCATATACTTACCCAAAACCTGTACTACAACTACTATTACCGAAATCCCAAGTACCTGATTTTTGGGTACCTGGACCCTCTGGCTACTCTAGAGAAATTTCATGGGCATCAGTTTTTTAAGTCACAGTGTGAAAGCTTGAGGCTGCCTTTTTGTGCTCAACTGGCACCCCTGGCAGCAGTACACCGACTTCGGCATAGAGGCCATGGAAGAATGGAGGGTTTAGGTTTTAGGGTTTGGGGTTTCGGATTTAGGGTTTAGGGGAGGTCAAGGGAGAATGGAGGGATTGTACCTGCACCCCAAAGGTACGTAAGACAAATTGCCTTTTGTGCTATTTGTTGGGTGGGTTTCGGATTGTTGTGTACCTACTATTGGGGCACAGGTAGGCATGAGCATTTTTTTCTTAGTTGTCTCTAGCTTACACTAGTCAGACGGAGAGTTCTAGCCGGAAAGGTGTGCTCTGTGACAAGTACCATTACCATTATTACTGTTATTGCCACAATTAGGATCGTTGATGAATTTTACCATTGTCTGAACCCCAAAAGCACCAAATGTCCGAAAAAGGCCAGTATTATGCATATTTGTTTTGGTCTCAGGCGCTATTCTTGCTCTTACTATTGCTGGGTTGTTGCTTCGGTTTGCTTGGGGGAGGGCTGTTCGCGATCTTTGGCCGTTGCTTCGGCGTTGGGGAAGCTATTCTTCTACATACCATTGGAGTTTAGGTAGAGCATAGACACGGAAGCCCTTCAGTTTCAGTATTTCTTAGGGTTTAGGGTTTAGGCTGTAGTATGAACCCTTATTCGAAATCATAAAGCCGACGGTTTTTTTCGGGTCTAGCGTATGTAATGTAAGTGGTATATGCAAACGGGGGCTCAGGGTCCTTACAGCAACCCACGAACCGGCCTCAACATAATGGCCTTAAAGCTCTTCTGCCGCACAAGGAAGCTGGCGGATCGCACTAGGTAGGGACAAACCCAAGTAATAAGCAGGTAATATCATATCGTTCCTTACAACTACTTGAACCCTCAAAGTAGCTAAACTGCCCGCCCCCCAAAGCCCTAAAAGTGGCCCTGCAGGCCATGATTCTACATACTTCGAGGGTTCAGGTCTTCTCCGAAAACCCTAAACCTTAAAGCCTAAACCCTAAACCCTGAACCGCGGATTATTAGGACAAGACTCGTGCTTCTTAATATACGTATACCCAGATTGTAGATGAATGGCAAGCTTGAGGCTGTGACCAGGCGGTTTAGGGTTTAGATAATGGAGCATTAGGGCCCCAAAAAACCATGGTCTGAATGGTATTTGGGCCAGAATGAAGCCCCATGATTTGGGTCCTTGGACCCTTAAGGGGGGTTTAGGGTTTAGGGGTTTTAGGAGCCTTAGGGTTTGCACGCCGCAGGGGATTCTAACTAAACACTATACGCCCTGAAGCCTATCTCTTGGGTACTGCCCCCCTTCACGAACAGTTGGATAATAAGTACAATAGGGTTATATNNTGGGAGGGGGCAGTACCCAACCTATCTCCTATAGACCCCAAGCCTGAAACCCGCAATCCTGCGCCTTAAGCCCATACATCCTACCATGAAATTCGACTTCCGGGATCATTCATCATGTCCTGCGTTCATAAAGTTCGGAGGGTCTTACTAGTGCCTGTAGCCCTGGTTCTCATCCGCGATCCGCTATGCTGCCCACTCCCACTCCAAATGAAGTAGTATTTTATTTGGGGATATT
>CAJNIZ010017792.1:1125-24397 GCA_905231905.1 Symbiodinium pilosum
AGAGAGAGAGAGAGAGAGCAAAAAGAGAGAGAGAGAGAGAGAAACAGAGAGACAGAACATAGAGATAGAGTGAGAGAGTGAGTGAGTGAGTGACTGACTGACTGAGATTCTGAGTGAGTAAGTCAGTGAGTACAATACACCTAGAAGACACGGCATATGTAGGGTTTAACCTATATGTGTGCACCCATTTATATGTATGTATATGTATGTATGTACGTATATAGACTATGCGTGGTATATACGTCTATGTACTTGGGACTCAAATTTGACTCACATAGAGGTACTTCAGGGCCAGGTAAATACTAGTTGGGCGCTTACGCCCTTTTTGAATGAAGATTGGGGTTTCGAAAGGGACGTGAAGTGCGCATGTAGGGATTCTAGGCAAATGTAAGTTGCAACGTTCAGGCTTCGCCAAAGATACTTGAGCATAATTGTATCCATATGAGCTAAAGCCTAAACTCCTAGTATGACACTTAATAAGGGCTATATGTAGTAGTCCCCTATGATTTTCCCTATATATTACCCTGTATTTTAAGGAGTTTAGACCCTAAGCCTTAAACACTAAACCCTACAAAAACGATTGGCGTTATTTCTAGACTAGAGCACCAGGGATAGTAACTACAAACCACTATAGAGCATTGCCTCTTGATCACTTGGGCTTGTCAACCAAATGTGCAGAACGTTGGCATTGTATGAGACTCAACGCCAATAGTTAAACTGCCGCATGGGAGAAGATAAGCCTCGAACTATGAATGTCTTCCTACGATACCACAGAAGCACCAGAAACTCGGATCTTCAGTATGCCCCGATCCCAAGATCTGAGACTTGGGAAGAGGGAGAGACAGCATCAACATCCAGGGTTTAGGCTTTAGGGTTTAGGGTAAGCTGTTGGACTGTGGCATGGGTCTGCCGCTAAACAAAACAAAAACCCGCAATCCTAACCCGTCAAGCAAAACTCCGAATCCGTAAACCCTTACTTCTCGAACCCAACACCCTGCACCTTCCGTGGCTAAAGGAAACCTTGCAGCACCTAATATGCCCTGCACCCAAAGAATTGCCACATAGTAGCTGGATTCTCAAGTGGTGCAAGATGTCCATCCACCCGAAATCCAAAACCTAATAATGCTAGCACTACCTAAATTCCACACCCTCCACCTGTATACCCTCTAAACCCCAAACCCGAAGCCCCTAAACCCTCAACCTATACTATAGGGGCCTAAATAATTACGAATATTACCATACACAATTATACAAGGAATATGGAACCATGATATTGGTAGTTATTCTGGCCCTTATATTACCCTCAGGAGGCGCCTCTTGCTGCTGGAGCGCGGCGTACCTGGCTTCGACGCGGAGGGAGCAGATGCCTCGTCCATCAGGAATTTCTCAACAGGTCCCTCATTGTAATCCCTCCCCCTGAACACTAATCCCCACAGTGGTAAATATACTCAATATATTCCCCTATACCCTACCCCTTCTTATAGGTACCTAACTTTAGATATGCAAAAGTGGGTACCTTAATAAAAGGGATAGGGTGTGGGTGTCTGGGGTAAGGTCGGCATTCTGTTTTCAGGGGTGGACGTGACAGGTCTCAGGCCCTCTGTGAAACTATCTACACCGTGAAGCCACAGACCCTATGCTGGGGTTTAGGGGGTTTAGGGGTTGAGGGCTTAGGGTTTTAGAGTTTAGGGTTTTAGAGTTTAGGGGGTTTAGGGTTTAGGGGTTTAGGGTTTAGGGGTTTAGGGACCTTACGCCCTAAAACAAGAAGACAGCTGCGAACTCTACAGAAACCTAGCATCCAGAGTAAGCTGGAAAAGAAAAAGTCCTCTTCTTGAGTAGCACCTTGCATTTGTGGTTTAGGGGTATGAACCCCCTTCAGAATGTCGTAATAAAAAAGAAGCCCAGGACCCGACGGACTGGCAAAAGGTGCTACTGGGGAGACAGCAAGGCTATGGAGGGTCAGGGAAACTTAGTAAAGAGGGTTTAGGGTTTAGGGGTTTCAGGGCTTAGGGTTTTTTAGGTTGACAAAAAGGTAAACTGGGATCCTTATATGGCTTTTGGTGGTTAAACGAATACTTACTAAGTCGGCTGACCATCCAAGTTAACCACGTGCGCTAAACCCTACTCCCTAAACCCTAAACCCCTGAACCCTAAACCCCAAACCCCTAAACCCCTATAGCTCCCACGCTGTCAGTCCATGAGCCTACAATTGTCCAAACCCCCTGGGCCCTAAACCCTGCACCCTGAACCCCTGCCCCCTAAACCCTTCTTCTTTGTTCAACCCCTAGACCCCCCGGTAACCGGGGAGTCCCATTTTTTGGAAACCGTGGATTCGGGCCTTCTCGGTGCGTAGGCTTCTCAGGGCCTCCAGGCGGGCGCAGCGATCCTGTCGACAGCACGGTCCGAGGCTCAAGGTTTTTGCTTGTAGCTCAGATAGGGCTTAGAGTTTAAGGTTTATGGTTTAGGCTAGGGTTTAAGGTTTAGGGTTTTGGGTCAAAGGTTATTGGTTAAGGGTTTTTGGTTAAGGGTTTAGGGTTTAAGGTTGAGGGTTGAGGGCAAAAGGTGCAGGGTCTAGGATTTAGGGTTCCTGCAACTCTAAGTGAGCATGAGTGCATAAGCCCTATGACGGCTTCTACGAGGAATGGAGGGATTTGAGGGCAGTATGAGGCCTCTCAGCTGAGAAACCCTGGGAACAAAACGGTTGAACAAAAAAACGAGCAAGCGAAAGACTATATAACCAAAAGGATGCAACAAGTTGACTCGATCTTGGCAATAGTATCGTTGTTGTCATGATTTTATGGCACTTCTCACATGCCAGCAGTTTAGTAGTCTCAAGCCCTAGATTATGCGACATAACCCGCCAAGCTGTAGAGACATGGGGTGATAGATAAGATCTAGGGCTTGAGGTGTAGTGTGTGAAGGCAGGGGACTTAGATTCAGGACTGGGTACATGTTTATCAGAGGTTGCACGTCAGCCTCTGTTTTGGGGTCCCTTACCTTCTGGCTAGGACCTTAACGCCCAAAACCCTCGAACCCGAGATTCCTCGCCCAAGAAACTCCGTCCTTCCAAGCGTGTGAAGAAAGGCGATAAGCCGCGCTTTTTGGCGAATGACCAGCCCCCCAGACCGGTTTAGAGCGGTTTAAGATGGTTTAAAGGTTTAGGGTGTTTAGGGGTTTCGGGTTTGGGAGAACAGGGTTCAGCCCACACGTCCCGAACATTCCTGAACCCTAAGCCTTTGATGCCTTGCTCTCTTCTTCTTTTTGTCATCAAAGGTTTGGGTTCATGAACCTATGCTAATCAACCTGGCCTCCACCCAGCTGACAAAAAGTGCTCCAAACATGTACCCATCATGTATGGATGTGAATGTGAAAAGACTCTGAGCCCTAAATCTAAACCCAAACCCCACACCCAACACTGTGAAGGGAGAGTCATTTCGAAGGTCACAGGCCATGCGGCCAGTGGGCTGCCTTTGGGTGACTATAGGGGATCGTAAGGCAACCAGATAGCTAGGGATCCGAATGCTAACGGCCCGCTAACTAACCCTAAGCCCTAGAATCCTCAACTCTAACCTAATCATGAAGGCTACACCCTAAAGCCCTAAAGCTAAAGCCAAAATTCTATGCCCTAAGGGTCCAAGTACCCAATAATCATATACTCCCCCAAGACTGTACTACAATTACTATTGCCCAAAACCCAAGTACCTGATTGTTGGGTACATGTACCCTCTGGGATGGTGGGTGCCAACTCCTGGAGAATGGTATATGACTCTAGTAAACCCTACTAAACCTTATTAAGCCCTACATTAAACCATTACACCCTATTAAACCCTAAGCCCTAAACCCTAAACCCTAAGCCCTAAATCCCAACCCCTAACCCTAAACCTTAAACCCCTAACCCTAAACCCTAAACCCTAAGCCCTAAATCCTAAACTCTTAGGTGAACCCCCACTCCTGGAGAATGGTCCGCCGCCAGCCGTCGAAGGCTCTCGCCTGGAAGTTTTTGGCTTGCTCACCTCAGGTCGTTTAGGGCTACCGTAGGCTTTATTTAGGGTTTAGGGTTTAAGGTTTTAGGGTTTAGGGTTTTAGGGTTTAGGGTTCAGAGTTACAGGTTTAGGGCTTAGGATCAAGAGTTCAGGCTTAGAGCAGGGGTTCAGGATTTAGGTTTAGGTGTCTAGGATTGGGTGAGAGGGTAAGAGTGCAGGGTAAAGAGTCGATGTTTAGGGTTTACGATTTAGGGCATGGGCCCAGACAACAAATTTTGACCCTAAACCCTAAACCCCAAGCCCTAAACCTAAACCCCAAACCCTAAACCCTAAACCCAAACCCTAAACCCTAAACCCTACGAGGGAGGACTTTCAATGGGGCTCCTTCAAGCTAATTAACAGTGGAAAGTCTTCGTCAAGCCTGTTTTGATAGGGATATTTGGTAGATTTCCTACATAGGGGACCCCAAGATAGGCCCCCAAATACTATAGTCCTTAATATAGGGACCCTCAACAAAGTACCTTAATTTTGGGAAACCACCATTTAGATTTTGCTCATCTTGTATGCTATGTTCCACATGTTCAAGGAGGTCTGGGGTGCTTAGTGATTAGGAAATTTGTAGATACCCAAAGGGTCCAGGTAGCTATGTGGTATAGAACACTTGGGCCTTGAAGTAGGTTTATGGAAACCCCTTTGGGCCATACGTATATAGTATCTACGTACCCTAAACCCTATACCATATACCTACATCGACCCCTTGGGATAGAATTTGGGTTCCAGAAGTGTGTTTTTCTTAGGGTTCCTCGCTTGAAAGGTTCGTAGGCGTTCTCTAAGTGTATAGAGGGATACATGGGGTACATACAAGGAAATGCATAATAAGCAAATATTCACATACACTTTGTAGCTCACTTTGGAGTGCAAGGTCTAGGAATTTTGGTTGAGGGGCTATGGGTTAAGCTTTGTTTTGGAGACGTGCAACAGGCCACTAACGATTTTGTTTTTTTGGTCCACCTGAACCCCAGACTTCTGTAGAATGTTTGTTTAGGGTTCAGAGCTCCCAAAAGGTCCACGTAGGTATAAGGTATATACTTCGGTTCCCATATACAGCTGGCCCAAGTATGTACCACATAGTTGTCTGGACGCTTTGGGACTGTCAGCGCTTTCTACGGATTTCGGGCTCAAAGATGCTTTTCCGTTCCAGGTAGGGATGTAGCATTTAGGACCGATGCGCTAAGCCCGGGGTATAGGGATTGACAGCTCAGCGGGTGCGGGTTGAGCCTAAGTCAAGGTCTACAGATTTTGGAGTCCAGGAACTTGTGGTTAAAGATTTGGAGGCTGCGGTCTTGGAGATTCCAGCTTAACTCCAAAACCCGAAACCCTGAACTCTAAGGCCTAAACCCCAACCTCTAAACTCCTAAACCCAAATACCCAGACTCTAAACTCCACACCCCTAAACCCTAAACCCTACAAGGGAACCATGACGCTGAAGATACAGGTCAGGTCCAGTCTCCGAGAGCAGCAGTGAAGAGGAACTTACCTTGACGATTTGGGTTTGGAGGCTCTTGCAAACAGAAAAGGGTTTACCTGGACCCTCCAATGTAGTTCCTTTTTGGGTTTGGTATGGTCTTTTGGTTAGGATTCTTGTTCGGACTACCAAAAAGGTACTACATTGGAGGGTGTAGGTAGGGTTTAGGGTACGGGCACGGTTCAGGGTTTAGGGTCGGGTGTGGGGTTGAGGGGTCAGAGGGGTTAGGGGGGATTAGGGCTTGGGCCAAGAGCTCCTAGGCTCCTAGACCTCCAGACCCTACCCCTTCTGTGGGTACCTAACCTTTGTAATTCTACAGAAGATATCTGGAGGTTTCCGAAAATTGGGGGTACCATGTTGTGAGTCCCCATAATAAGGATTATAGTATTTGGGGGTCCATATTGGGGACCCCCTATTTATGGAAACTGCCATCTAGGTAGTTAGGGCTGTAGGGCTGTAGGGTTAAGGTGTAAGGGGTACAGTGAAGGGCTTGTGGGTTTAGGGTCGCATTTCGGTTCCTTAAAGGTACGACATTAAAAGTCGAGAGCATCCGACTCCCAGGCTTTTGGGGGTCTCACTGAGGATGATTACCTTCGTGGTTTCGGGTTTAGGGTCTATATTGAACTTACTTCAGGGTTCAGGTCCGGGGAATTTTCGATGGGCTTATCGAATTTTTGTGTTTCGTGGATTTTGTTCCTTGATAGGTTTATTTTTTGGATTTTGCTCCTTGGTAAGCTCAATTTACAGGAGCCTTGAGGCTTTAGGGTTAGGGTTTAGTAGCTACAGCCCAAATGGGGATTACATGTATAGGTATCAGATCACTCCCTTCACTGTCTCTTAATCACCTGCTGTAAGTCAAGTGAACCCAAGTTGATAACAACGATATGGGATCTTGAGGCAGCGGGAGTTCTGCCCCAAAATGCAAACCCGAAACACCAAAAGACCTTGCCCGAAACCGAGTGGCCATCCCTCCCTTGAAACCCAGTTGCCTGCAAGATGGGTTGCTGTTCCCGTGTGCACGATACAAAGTACCCACAGCATAGGAACCAACTACTTAGGTAGCTGGCTTCTAAGACCACAAGCCCTACAACGGATAGGGCCTAAACCCCGAACTTCCCAACCCTAAACTCCCACAAGCCTAAAACACCTAAGCCCTACACCAACAACCCAAGCTCCCAAAACCTAGTACTCAACTCACGTTTGCCAAGGGACGCCCCTGGCGAGCCGCTAAAGCCTCATCCGAAAAGTCGGTCTGCCTGGGTTTAGGGGTGAGGGGTTTAGGGGTTTAGGGGCTTAGGGGCTAAAGGTTTAGGGTTTAGGGGTTTAGGGTTTTAGGGGCTAAGGGTTTAATAGGCGTTTAGGGTCAGAGGCCGCTATGTGTTGTGTTTACCTATGAATGGTAGCTTCCATACATATACGGAGAACCCACATACACCCCCAAATGCGCTGAATCCTTATTATAAGGACCCCCCCCCAAAAGAAGAAGGCAACCCTCGTGTTGGGAGACCCCCAAATAAGGTCTGGGTCTCACAACAAACAATCCAAAGGGAACCCTGGGCCTGTACACATGTTGAATCCCCATTAACGCGGCAGCCCAAAACAAACTAAACCGCTTGGGAAATTCTTCACTACCCCGCAGTGGATTTGAGGATCTGAAGTCCCTGAACCCTGGGCCCTAAACCCTAAGCCCTCCCTGTGGCTCCAAAAACCTACAGTTTAGTAGTGAGTACCCTTTAATTAATAGGTATAACCCATAAAACTGTAGGTTAGTGGGGTTACAGGTCTCACTCAAGATCCAACCTTTCCTAGTTTTTTCCGAAGCTCAACCAAAGCGGGACCATCCCGATCCTTCCTGTTCCTTGCAATTTCCTAGAAGCCCAGGTACCCATATAATAGGTCCTTGGGTTATAGATAGTATAACTTTCTATAGGGGCTTAAGGATAGGAACCCAATATATAGGTAACTGGGCTTCTAGGGATTCCCTGGTGATTTTCATTGAAGACTGTGGGATGCTAACATCCGTATACTTCCCTTGGGACTAGCTTCAAAAGGGTTTAGGGTTTAGGGTTTAGGGGTTTAGGGGTTTAGGGTTTAGGGTTTAGGGGTTTAGGGTTTAGGGTTTTAGGGATCCCCAAGACCCCCCATTTGCTATGAAGACGCTCTGCTGTGGAGGGGTCCCTTGTTTTTGTTTGGGGGAGGGTCCCTGCAAACGAATCAGGAGCAAGAGTCACCGTTACCCAAATCCCCAATACCCAAAATATTGGCCACATGAACCTTTATGGTGGTTGATTGATTGATTGGTGCAGCAATCCCCGCAGACTTAAAGGATTTTAGTGTACATTAATTGCATCCCTTACGAACAAATCACCTAAGCACTGCCCGGCGGTGGTTTCAAAGGTCTCTGTCCGCCAGAAAAGCACGGCCGCAATCTGCGTCCTCGGAATCTGAATCCTCGAGGCGTACTTGGGGGCGCTCGGGCTGGCCGTCTCTGCCATGAAGGCAGGAAGCAGATATCTGTGCAGAAGCCCGCAGACAAAGCCACACCCCAGGCAGATCCATTTGATGACACGGGGAGACCACAGATCCATTTGAACATGGTCTGCCTGATGCCAGCCAACCTTCCAAAAGGCCACCGCGTTGGAGACGCTGAAAAGTAATTACCGTAAACCCGAATTCCGAGGTTTCGCAAAATCATTTTGGAAGGCTTGTGAGGTGGAATGGTTATTGTTTAGGTTTTAGGGTTTGCGTCAAACTTTGCAATCCACCTTGTGGCGTTGATTACGATATGATCATCTACAAATTGCGCGGAAAATGGCTACTATCCGCCTCCTCGTATGAGACCACAAGACCCCTGACCTATCACACTCTCAAACTACGTCCTAAGTGCTTGAGCCCCTAAACCCTATACGCCCTTAGCCCCTATACTGCATCAACTTCCGGGCGAGTGCGGGATGAGAACAGCGCCAAAGGGTCCAAAACTCGTTATATAGGGGATTATACAGGGGAGTCTTATAGGGATTCGTACTGGGGATACTAGAAGTTTAGACTATAGCTCATGTAGCTACATAGTATACACTCGGACCCCGACGTAGGTATTGAGCAACCTTGTATGTCCTAAATATGTAATATCTTCCTACGTGAAACCTCTCGAACGTTTTTTTGGGTTTGGGTGGTCTTCTTTACCAGAGGAATTTCAAAGTAGGTTTAAGGATTAGGTTTTAGGAGTTTAGGGGCTGGGGTTCTTACGTTGTCTTGTTGTGTTCCATGGCCATTATGACAACCTAAGCCTACTATGCCTAAATCCTGTCTCAAATACCCAGCAACTTGTTAGTATGAAGGCCCGGTGCAGTATCCCAACTATGAGCAACGAGGGAATCCTTAAGCCCTACTTGGAGGCTAATGGGCTTAGTAACTGCTTACAAGTCGTATGACCCTACTTGTAATCACCCCCACTGGACTTATGCAGCTTGCCCCACTACTAAGACGCCTTTGAAGGGACCCGGTTATAAGTAGTTAAACCCTAAACCCCTCAAGCAGTCAGGCTACGATCCTCTTTCTTCCTGGGAGGTCAGCTGAAGCCTCAGCGGAACTCAAATACTAGGGTTGATACAGGCGCCCCTTTCTTAATAGGGGGTCTAGGTGTTGGATTTAGGGTGTAGGGTGGGGCCCATACCAAAGGTTCTCGGAAGGGCTTGGGGGCCTGGGCTTGCTCCAGGTCCAACACTTCAGATGTGGGCAACAGCAATACCATTCATGATAGCCTGAGAACCCTATACTCTAGACCCTAAACTGCCTAGACCCTCCTCCTACCCTCTATTAGGGCCTAAGTACCCACTATTAGGGACCATATACCCCCAATTAAGGGTACAAGGAGGGTCCTGGTGTGTGTTTTTTATGAACTACTTGGACCCTTATGGTTGTGGGGGGATTTCCGGAAGGCATGACTGGGGTGGAGATGAACGTCAAAGGTCTTGGGGAGAGGCTTGGGTTTAGGCTTTAGGTTCTAGTGCCTGAGTAAAGGGTCCTCCTGGCTCCTAAGTCTTCGATGTACTTTTTGGGATCAGGACCAGAATTTTAAAATTATGCCGGGAAACGGATTGAGGCCCTGTGCTGGGATCAAGCTCAGAAACTCTTCGGCTCGAGAATGTCACTCGCATGCAGGATAAGTCGACGTGTCTGGCGAATTCCACTTGCCCTGTCAAGGTCAAACGGCTTTCTCAAAACCCTAAACTTTTTAAACCCTATTAGAAACATGAGGACTTTATTTCCATAGCTATGGGGCTGCACCTAGATCATAGCCCCACAGCCGCTTTCTAGACTACAGGGGCTCCTTGAAAGGCACTCCAAAAGTTTAGGGTTTAGGGCTTATTCTTGGAAACCCCAAACCTTCCATTCGAAACGCCGCATATCCCGATGTCTTGGAAACCCCACACTTACAGAATTCTACCGCGGGTGCAAGTTCAGATATCCCTCGAGAAGTCTCCACCCTGCTGGTGGAAGTGTTGGGGGGGGGGGGGTCTTAAGGCCCAGAAACACATGAAGTTTCCCTAAAAACGGGTTCCCTTTTACGGGCTATGATATTTTGGGAGTACAATGGGGAGACCTACAATTTCCAATGCTGGCAAATATCCATGTCCGTAAAAAGAACCTTAAGCAAAGGAGAGTTATTTGGTTGCGAGGTTAGGGTTCAGGGTCTAGGGTGTCCTAAACCCTACATATCCCGATAATATCCTTGTAGAACCCCTATATCCCCCTTAAAAAAGGATCCCCAACATTGATAGGGTCTAGGGTGTTGGGCTTAAGTTTCTGACAAGATTCTCCTTGAAATGGCATTCAGCTACCTAGATGCTCAGCACTCCCCTCTTCTCAGGTACATGTTTTCGCGGTCTAGAGTTTTGGGCTTTTGGGGTTTATGGGTTTTGGGGTTTTGGGGTTTAGGGGTTTGGGTTTTAGGGTTTGGGGTTTACGGGTTCAGGGACTTTCCTGCAGCCGCTGATATGCTTGGGAGTTTCTCACAACACGATCAAATTCTTGGTTGGGGTCTAGTCTCCATATTGTTGGTTACCACAGCTAGGGGGAACCCCAAAATGGACCCTGAAACTCACCGTAAACCCTAAACCCTAAACTATACTACGCGGAACCCCAAATGGCCCGAAACTCACCCTAAACCCTAAACCGTAAACTGTAATCCTTCTTATAGGAACCCCCCCACCAAAAAAAGTACACCTGATTTCGGGGAAGCAAGGCAACCTGAACCCCAAATCCCTCTATATTACCCCTACATATTCCCTATATACCCCCACTGCAGTACGGACATAATCACGAGCCGTCTGCTATGGCACCATATCTGAAAAGCTAAAGCCTGAAGGGTCTAGGGTTGAGGGTTAGCTCTTAGCGTTTAGGGCTTAGGGTTTTGGGCTTAGGGTTTAGGATTTGGTGTTGTTTGATTTAGTGCTCAGGGTTTAGGGTATAACCCATATATCACTGAGACCAAGCGATTGCAAAACCCTTCAGCTACTGGAAACATCCCACTTGATTCATCATAACAAGGAACTCTAGTGTAATTATCAATGTCGTCCTGAACCAACAGGGCTTGGGAGTTCCGGGAACTTCCACCGATGCTTATGTCATACTAGAGGCCCCCAATGTATCAATCCTAGTACCATCTCCCTATAAGCAGCTACCCTCCCCGATTTGGGACGTAAGGAGGGTCCCCAAGATCCTTTCCAAGGGAGCCGATGCTCAGTTTAGATTAGGGCGTCGTTGGTGTCGTGCATTTGTGGGGACTGCACGCACGTCCCTGTACAATCCAGAAGCTCCAGACCTCAAACTCTGCAAAACCTTTCCCGCAACACCAACTGCGTACAGCTCAGTAGTCACCCCACAAATAGTTCAACACAATGGACCTGAGCCCATTAAAAAAGCAAACACATCAAGGCTTCAAGTAGGTACCAAAACCTTATAAGCCCTAAATGCCTTAGACCCTAAACCCCTTAGAAAAACATCGAAAAACAACAAATTCGAAATCCCGTTAGTAGCTGTAGGTGGGGTTACAGGTTGCGGCTCAGCGTCACTTCAGCTTCCCCCAGCTTTGTGGGTTGGTCCTGCAAGTGAGGAGGTGCTCAACGTGTGGGTTGGGGGTTATACGGGTTCAGGCTTTGGGGTTGAGGGTTTAGGGGCTTAGGGTTTAGGGTGGAGGGGTTTCAGGGGTTAGGGCTTAAGGTTTCTAAGGTTTGGGGTGGTCTGGATGAATAGAACTCTGTTTTGGGGTATGCTAACCCTAAACCCTAAGTCTCAAATTCTGTACTGTAGATACATAATGCTCTTCACTTCACTTGTCTTTCTCCAGCTCCCTCGCAATTAGCTGCTGAATGACGTTGGGGTTTCCTTCCTGGTACCTGGTAGACTTGCTGGTGGTCAGTCGGGAATAGGGGAATATAGTCCATATAGCAACCTGATATACGTAATACATTCCCTTATTCCCTACTAACCCTGAGTAGTGAAGATAGGATTCTAGTATTTAGGGGTCTACATTCCCGTCCTGTTTATGGAGGTTCTAAGCCCTAACCCCCAAGCCCTATAAACCCTAAAACCTAAACCCTGCGCGCGTCGCTGACGGCATGTAGCCATAACAAGTAGCCAGCATTTAGATATGGTGGGCATATGCATGTTTCCCAAAATTAGGAGTACCGCTTTGGGTGTCCGCGTATATCGGGGTCTATACTGGGCTTCCCGGATCTTGGGAAACTGCTATATATATATATATGTATATATTTGGAAGAACATCTTCCTAAATGTGTCGGTCGCTACAGTAGCACCCTGAACCCCAAACCCTAAACCCTAAACCTAGCAAGACCAGAAACAAGAGCATCAATCAAAGATTGCCGGCATCACGGAAAACAAAGCGTTGCCTACATGTACAACGGGGAAGAGGAACCCTAAACCCTAAACCTCAAAACACTAAACCTAAACCCAAGCCCTAAACCCTAAGCCCCAAGCCCTAAAGCCTAAACCTCAAAACACTAAACCTAAACCAGAAGCCGTAAACCCTAAACCTCAAAACACTCAACCTAAACCCTAAGCCCTAAACTTCGAAACACTAAACCTAAACCCTAAGCCCTAAACTGAAACCCCAAACCCTCATCCATAAACCCTAAACCCTAAATCAACCTAAGAGTCCACCCCTTGGCCCTAAACCTGCTATATCCTAAGGGGCCTATGTGAGTCCTAAGACTTTGTAGACCCCCCACAACAGCAACTCCTGAACTATAACATAGGGTTTAGGGTTTACGGCTTAGGATTTAGGGTTTCGGATTTAGGGTTTAGAGTTTAGCCCTTAGGATTTAGGGTTTGGGATTTAGGGTTTATCACCATATCCGTGCCAGCATGAGCTGCTGCGAAATCCTATATCCACCCCCTCTTCCGCAAGGTCGGCAACATCCGCGTCCCGCACCGCACGCCGCGTCTGGGCATATGCTGATTGCGTGCTAGCACCGGAGGATAAGTAGAAGCGTAGGGGCTACCTGGCAATGCTAAGCCCTCTGGGGAACCCCAGAGAGAAGTGCTCCAGCAGGCTCTATCTAGCCCACGTGGGGTCTCGCGCGAATTTCGCGCGGTCAGCCATGAATGCAAGCCGATGTTAGGTGGCAGCGTCCCGCATGCTTGAGGAGTGGCCCGGGGCGGGGGCATGTTAGGGGCACTGTGTTGTTTCCAAGAGCAGGCGGCAGTTAGGCTGACGTACCTAAATCAGGCCTTGTAATCACCAGGTCAGCGTACACCCTACACCCTGCCTAAACCCTAATCTCCAGGTGAGCGTACATTCTAAACCTTCAGCCCTGAATTATAAAGCCAAAATTATGCTAAGGGTCCAAGTTCATACTCATACGAGCCATAGTCTAACCTCCTACTGTCCCCCTAATAATCCATATGGTAGTCACCTATAGATACCTTTACAATCTATATGACCCTCTTGGCTCACATGCTCACCCAGATCTCCGCTACAACTACTCTTGCCAAAGCTCTCTACCTCCTAAACCCTAACATCCCTTCAAACCTAAGCCCCCTAAAGCCTAAACCCAACAGCAGGGTTTAGGGTTTCAATATTTCCTCCCATCCTATATCAAACCCCTAAATTAAACCCTACCTAAACCCCAAAAGTATGTAAACTAATAGCCCTAAACCCTTAATAGTAGCCATAAAGGCCATCATTTTATATACTTTTGGGATCCAGGTAAACTCTACAACCCTAAACCCTCAGTTCAAGGGGAGGGGCCTCAGGTCGTAGGGAATCCGTTGTGGAACTGATGCCGGCAGGTGACGCGACACTTCGAGCCTCTGCTATGCATGGGACTTTGGAATGTAGGGTTTAGGCTTTTGTGTTTAAGGATGAAGGTTTAGGGCCAGGGGGTATATGGGGACAGATGGGGACTTTTTGGGATTCGGGTTTGGGGCTTAGGGCCAACTGTTCTGGGTTGGGAGCTTAGGATTTAAGGCTTATCAAATACTTCCCGCAAGAACCCATACTAGGATTACATTTTCCAAATCCTAAGATTCAATGGCCGAGTGCCTCTTGCAGGATAGGCCGAATGTCTGATTTTAAGGATTGGGAAGTGTAGGGGTCCCAATACTTCGACTAGGGTAACGTTATGCTTTGGTGTTGAAGTGTAGATGACAGTGCTCATTCTTCCGGCTCCTACATTACTCCTAAACGCTTGCGCTGAACACTCTAATTCCCCTCGCTGAGTCCACATTCCTGCTTGGGTTCTAGCAAGACAAAAAACACAAGTATATCTTAGGGGGACCCCCCCCGCTCCACCCAGTAATAGTGACTATAAGGCATACTTGTGATTCTACTATAGCTCACATGTCTTTCTTCTGAGCTGACCTGTCCGTAGTGGAGGGCTTCTTCAAATATGTTTGCACACGAAGGTTATACTGAGGAGCTTGGCTCTGAACAAGAAACCCTCCACGGCCCAATCCTAACCCCGGAGACAAAAATAGGAAAAATACTGCCTAAATCCTAAACCCATACACCCCCAAATCCTAAACCCCTAAACCTAAACCCTCAAACCCTTGCCGAAGTGCTGTCGATATCCGTATTCGTGCGCGCTCATCGGCCTGGCAGTATCCATGCAATTCAGCTTGAAATCTGCACGATATCAGCTAGCACGGTAGAACATTTAAGTGACCCTGAAGGTCCAAATAAACGATTGTAAGCTACTTGGGGTGTTGCTACTAGAAACTGTATATGATGATTAGTCCGTACTGGGACCCTTGGGGTAAAGCTTTAGTTCGGTGATTAGGGTTTTGCATGCAAGGTTAGGGATTCAGAGCTTAGGGGTTTGAATAATGCTGATACTAAAAAACTGCATGACCTACAACAGCCCATAATTCCAAAGGTGCAAGGTAGGTGGGGCCATGCAAAATTCGTAGTATTCACCGTAGTGCTACCATGGTGCACTGGTTTTAGGCAAGTTCGAATCGTGCATTCTGATTTAAATTGCAGCCGTAACCCCCTCCCTTAACGGTAGACTCCCCATTATCAGTAAGTATTCTCGTTATGAAATAATGGTGGCAAATTAGGAACATGTGCTACCAGGGGTGGATGGTTTCACCTGCACCACCGGTGCTCCCCCAATGACAGGTAGGATCATTCAAAGACGAAAATGGCTCATGAAGGTTGACTGCAGGAGAACTATGGCGAAATGTTTAAGATCAAAAAAACTACAGCCCTCCCGCGATAAACCCTATACTTCCCAGGAAAAAGCTCTAGACGATGTCTCTCAGACATCCTGCATATCCAGGGCTGGAGAAAGCCGGAGCCTATCCCTCCCAACCCCCCCAATACCTAGCAGCCCTTGAAAAACCTACTGCCTGTCCCCCTTCAACCAAAAAGTGTATGGTGCTTTCAGCAGCCAACCGCCCTACACCCCAAACCAAAAAAGTTCTCCATCCTCACCTTATCTGAAGTGGACCCCGGACTCCCCAATGCACCCTAAACCCTAGGTTGCTGTTTTAAATCCACACAAAAACTCTTCCAGCGAGCCTGTGCCAGCCTGCGTTCAATGTCCAATGCCGTAGAGGGGCGGGAACCATCAAAGCCTCAGATGCATCCCACTAAAGACCCATTTTTATTTCATGTTCAACGTTCCTCTCATTTGATAATCCATTTTGGGGGGTAAGATCCTGACACTCTAGATCCCACACCCCCAATCCCTAAAGCCTACGTCCCCTACAATGCCCTCGAAGGGGCTAAGAAGTTGGTTGTGGTTTAGGCCCCTGCTTTACCTTCAGGGACCCTACGCCCTAACCCCTGCGTCCTGCATCTCGAACAATCAGCTGAAGCACAACACAACTTGGATGTATGTTCGGGGTTTAGGGTTTGGGGTTTTAAGGTTTGGAGTTTTAGAGTTTAAGGTGTTTAGGGGTTTGGAATTTAGGAGTTAGAGCCCCGATACAACCCCAAAGTAAGATGGTCCCTGCTCATCTAAAGAACCGCAGATAACCATACCAGTGGGAAGGACGCGCATGATAAACCACGAATGCGCCAGGCGGCCGTCTAGCCGAGTGATTTCGACAGGACCAGATGGACTCGAATCCATGCCCTTGCGCAGGGTTTTACACCCCCAGAAACGCATTTCCTAAAAGGTGTTTGGTTCGTGGAAAGTCGAGCTTGAGTGTTCAAACGTTCAGGGCATCACATGACGTCTAAACTTTCTGGTGGTTAGTAGGGAATGTATTTTCCCTTATTCCCTTATTCCCCACAACTCTCTTGTTGGGCTCAAGCTCCCGAGCACACCAGCGCTTATTTAGGCCTCTTTTGGGGGTGCAGGGTGGAGGTTTGTGGCGTGAGGGGGTAGCATATGGGACTCTACGGTTGATGGACAAATCTGCATTGAACGACGCTATAGATCCATCTGATTCCGCATTTTCTATTTCAACCCTAAACCCTAAATCAGATAGCAGCTTCCATGTCCATCTCGACTCCCAGCTTCCATTCGCTTCTCCATGATTCTACTTACATAGGGCCCCACATCGCATCCTAACATTGTTCCTGCACAGCCTTAGAAAACGGTAACATCACATGACCCAATGCCATACTGGAAGTATCCCCTAAACCGTTGAACCTTACATGTTTGAACAGTTAAGCCATAAACCCTTAAATCCTAGGTCCCTGGACTGTAGACCCTGCGCCCTAAGCCCTAAACCTTGGAACCTAAACCCAAAACCCTGACCCCCTAAAGACTATGAGTCCTAGAATAAAGCCCTGTGACCTGCAAACCCAGAGTGAGCCCCAGAGTCCAGACCCCAGGTCCAAAACCTTTGAGCCAAATGAATTGTAGTCTAAACTCCCGCAAGAATGGATATATTATTGAGGACCATTTAAGGGCTTGTCAATGGGGATACTAGGAGTTTAGACTATAGCTCAAAATCCCAAATCGCCCTGAACCCTAAACCCTAAACCACAGGCCTCTGCCACCTCAAGGCGACGCTCCAGTGCGGCTGCCTTCCGCGAGGCCTCTGCCGCCTGCATTTCGGTGTTTAAGGGTTGAGGATTTGTGTTCTAATGGTTTTCAAGTTCATGGTTCAGGGGTTTTGGATTTAAGGGTTTTAGGGTTCAAGGTTTGAGGGTGTGGGGTATTTTGGGCCCAAGCCGCTAAACCCCAAATCCTGTTCCCCTGCACACTAAAGCCCTCAATCCCAACATGCTAAACCCGTAAACCTCAAACCCTGAAACCCTTACCTCATAAACTCTGAACCCCTAACCTCCAGAGCCCCGCGTCCTGAGCTTGTAATACCAGTTAGACACTTACCCCAAATCCCGAAACCGAAGCCCCAAACCCCAAACCCCTATAGACTCTAAACCCTACATCCCAAAACCCCTTAAGCCCCATATCCCAAGAACCCTGAACCCCAAACCCTTGAAGCTTGAAACCCCAACTACTCCACCTTAGAGGCCATTTTTGTAAATCCCTATCTAGACCCACATCCGTGTCATTTTCCAATCTCTTGTCCATTTGATTCTCCGCTGATGGATTGTGTGTAATATCCCTAGACCGTGTATAGTATAATCCCCGCATAACCCTTCACCCTAGATCCCTCAACCCCAAACCTCTAAACCCCCAAACTCTCAAATCCTAAGCCCGACAACCCTGAACCCCTAAACTTGCCCTACCCCGCAAGAACAAAAGACGCCAAAACCACTCTGTGAACCCTAAACCCTAAACCCTAAAACCCTAAACCCTGATACCCTAAACCATAAGACCCTAAACCCTAAAACCTAAACAGCAGTGTCCATTGTCGTTTCCATTCTCCCTACCTATTCACATATACTTATATCCCTACGCAACCCCCCATCCACAAACTTCCTCGCTCCAGGCCCTAACCTAAACTCTAAGCCCTAAACCCTAATCGCTAAATCCCAAAGCCTAAACCCTAAACTCCAACCCCTAAATCGTAAACCCTGAACCCTAATCCCTAAACTCTAAACTCCAATCCCTAAATCCTAAATCCTGAACCCTAATCCCTAAATCCTAAACTCCCTTCCCCGCCCCCCAACTTCCCAACTTCCTCGCTCCACGCTCGGTGTAGTGCACCGCGACTCTCCAGGCGCGCTCGCGCCAGGGACTCGGCCAAACGCTCCTCTGCCTGCGGTTTGGGCTTGGCTGTAGGGTTTAGGGTCTAGGGTGTTGGGTCTAGGGTTTTGGGTCTAGGGTCTAGGGTTTTGGAGTTTAGGGTCTAGGGTTTAGATTTCGGGTAACCAAAGGTAAGGGTTTGGCCTTGGGTTTTATGGGCTTTGAGTTCTAGACATTTTGGGCTTTAGGGTTTGACGGGTCTGGGTTTAGGTTTTGGGGGTTCATAGGGGTTGTAGGTTTCAGGGCTTAGAATCTGGGGCTAAAGGCTTAGGATTTTGGATTTGGGGCCTGGGTGGACTCTTCGGAGTAGGGTTTTGTGGGTTGAACATAGAGGACACGAATCATTCATGGGCCTATGGTTTGAAGCTTAAGGGGTCAGGGGTTAAGCGCCTAGGGTGTGGGGTTTGAGGAGTTAGGTGCTAAAGGTTGTTCTCTGGTTTAGGGTTTAGGGTTGAGGTAGCAAGTTTTGTGGTGAGAAATCTGGGAAATGGCTTAGGATATGAATGTAAGAGTACAAGGTACAAGACGTCTGCTACCAAAGTCTCATGGTTCCAACCTTTGAGGTCACAGGTTTATCAACCTTACCACTCGAGCAAGCTTGCCACCAGAAAGGCCAAAGAGGAGAGATATTTGGGGTCACCTCACAAGGTTGCATAAACCCTGAACTCTAAACCCTAGACGCCTGATGTTTGGTGAGGGATTTCTCACCGGAGCTTGAATTGAATTGGGCCCTGGATCCTAGGGTCCTAGAGTCTCTTCAGGGCCAAGCGAGCCAACAAAAAAAGGGGGTGGGGGTTCTAGGATTTAGGGTTTAAAGTGGAGCCGTTAAGCTCACCAACTGAACCCTACAAGCCCCAAGGCCGGAACTCTTAACCTACACCAAACATCGCAGCTGCGGTACACCATAAAATCGTTTCCCTCAACTCTGAAGCTCCCGGCCCGAAACCCCTGAACCCCCAAAAGCTCAAAACCCCAAACCCCTGGGCCCGAATGTCCAGTCCAGATCCCTGAAACGCAGTGAAAAAGCACCTCGTCTCCACTGTTGATACTAAACGCCCTGCATGACCTGACATACAATAGCACCGGAATTCCCAATTATTTGATAGCTACTTCAGGTCATGTAGGATTTTGGCTATCCACGGGTAAGCCTCCAGCCACAAACCCCAAACCGGAATACCCCTAGAATCCCTACAGCCCCTTTGAATAACATCTCTATAAGCACCCTAAACTCCAAACCCTAAACACTAAAACCCGAACATCCCTATAGCCCCATCAAAGAGACATTGAATGACTTTTAGTATCCACCGCAACAGACCACCTCTTTGCGCAGCGCAGTTGTGCTTCGCGCTAGAACTGCTTCGCCAATCCAGGCCTTGCACTACACAGAAATCATTTGTTTGGTTTTGGGGTTTAGGGCCTAGGGTTCAGGGGTTTAGGGCTGCAGAAATCAATGGTTAGAGTCGCGTACTGCCCACACCCAGTAGCAGTTTATAGTAGGGGAAAGAATAAGCACTAAAAATACTCGTTAGAGTTATGATTCCAACTGTTCCTGAGTGAAAGCAGTACCCAAGTTTAGAGGTTAGGGAGCTGGCCTTGAAAATCCATCCCCCTAAAACACATATGAGCCATAGTCTAAACTCCTAGTATCCCCCGAAATAACCCTTGTACGAATTCCCTATGTAGTCCCCTCTTGACACACAGAGATCCCATGAGTTTTATGGATTATGAAGTTGTACAAGATAATTTCCCTCTGAAGGATGCACTGAGGATTTTTCGAGAAGCACGCAGAAATCCTGAACTCTGCAGCATACCTTACTTGCTATACGGAACCTTGAACCCTATAAGGCAACAACTGCAGTTGTAGCTCCTTGTGAACCTTACTGTAAGCAAGAATGAAAGCTTAGTCGCACATCTGAAGACGGCAAAGGCCAACATCGCAACATCACACCTACATCCCCCACAAGGACCCGCATAATCCCCCTCGTAATGCCTGCAATCCCTTGAGGCCTCCTTTTTCAGAAGCTCTGTACCCGATTCCCTAAACCCCAGAAAATTCAAGCACCCAATAATTGAGTACTTGGGTTTTGGATAATAGTACTTATGGTACAGGGTTTTGGGTAAGTATACGACTATTATTAGGTACTTGGATCATTGAGGAACCCTAAACCCATATCAAACCACAAGCCCAAAGGTCCGACCTTCAAGCAGGCGAGGAGGGCGGCAAGCTCCTGTTGAGGGTTACATAGGGTTACCTAAGGTTTTGGGGTTCAAAGCTTTTAGGGTTTAGGGCTTTGGGTTTAGGGTTCAAGCAGGGTTTAATCTTTTAGGGTTTAGGGTTCCAGCTGGGCGTAGAGCTTTTAGGGTTTAGGGTTCAAGCCTATGATCAGCGCTTTCTGGGGTCTAGGGCTTGGGATTAGAGCTTGAAAGCTATAGGGCCCTGAACCCTAATCCCCAAAGCTCTGAAGCCCTACGCCCTAAACAAGTAAGTCATAAACTGGTAAACCCTAAACCATGCATGGCTTCTGGCTTTTGATCTCCAAGGTTTGAGGGCATGGGGTTTAAGGAACAGGGCTTCCGCATTTTGGGAATAGAGCTTATGGTTCCAGACCTTTTCAGGTTTATCATAAATTAATAGTATATGTATAGGGCTTTGGGGTTTCATGATTTAGGCTTAGGGTTCAAAAAAAGTCAAGATATTCACTCTTCTGAAAAGAAAAGTCTTGCAAAACGCCGGTGAGAAAAACGTCCACACCTGCAAGGTCTTTTGCCAAATGGTGTGTGTCGAATCGTTTCAGTCCGTGCTTGAGGCTAAAGGGGTCATCTTGAAGTGACACCAAGCCTTCGCGAAGGTCCCCGCGAGCGTATGTTCCGTGATATGAAGAGATGCTGGTGCGCTCCAACGTTGCCAGAAAGTCCAAGAATTCTTGGATGTTGCCCGTCAGGTTCTTCTCCAGAGAAGCATTGATGGCGTTCGGGATGCCCACAGCGAGCAGCTGCAAGCCGAAATGGCACCGCTCGTCTGAATCGCTCCAGGGTGCAGAATGCATACCCAAAGCATCGTGTGCAGCAGTATTTTCTTCGTTGCGATCAAGACCGATACTTCCCATTCTTCAGGCTTCATTATGACAGGTGCTTCTTGGCTTGGTAGTTCAGATTGGAGTGAGGGCTCGAGGCGTAGGGTTGGAGTGGAAAAGTATCCAATTTAGCCAAACCCACTGGGGGGAATAAGGACCTGGATTCCTGCATCATTTACACCGTTTAAAGTTTAGGGTTTGCATCAGTGAAGCTGTGGCAACCCGTATGGTTTAGGATTTTAGGGCTTAAGGTTTTAGGGTTTCAGGGTTTAGGGACTAATCCCTTTGACCCTGGGGTCCCTTCAGTAAGCCCTGTACACCAAAAACCCAACACTCAATCCTAATCCTCAAACCCTAGCAGAGCTCCGCATTATAATGTGCTTCACATATACCCTGAATCCCAAAATGACTACACCCCAAACTGGCCCAAACCCTTGGAGTTCATCACTGCACTGCTCACTATTCCCTTCCTGCGCCCTCCGGAACCTACCGTTTCAAGAGTGACATCCTCCGCCTGTTGCAGCACGTGACATGAAACCCTATCAACATCCCAGAGCCGAATACCTGCACCCTAAAACCTGAAGCTCCAATCCCAGAGCCGAAATCCCAAACCTCGAACCCACAGTATTAAGCCCTACCCAGTGCCTCCAATGTAGTTCTTTTTTGGGGAATATATCAAATTTACCTATATCGTATGATCCCCAACCCGAACACCATAACAAACCTCAAAGAAGAATAGATAGAAGCTCTTGGGCATCAGGCTTTAGGGTTTGAGGGTCTAGGGCCTAGGGTCTAGGGCTTGGGGTTCGGGCCTCTCCGCGCTTAGCCGCAGTCTCGTGACGCCTGGAGATGTTATCCACGCGTGCCTGGCTTCCAGCTGAAAGGCAAACATTCGCATGCGTACCAAGGGCTTAGCCATTTGAAAATGCATCGCCTGACTCAACCCCCCAACACTCCCATGAAGAATGACCCCGTAAAACAAGGTGCCATGGGTACGCTCATCATCAGGGCGGTATTTTTGGGGGAGGGGATGAAGTCTCCGGGCCTGGAGTTTAGAGTGTAGGCCTACCTTTAAACCGCAGATGCCAACCTGTAGTCCCCTTAAGTAGATAGAATATGGTTTTGGGTATGTTATGTATCATAAGATCCCCATACACCTCATATTCGATCTACTTAAGCGGGACTATAAACCCTAATCCCTACCCCCCAGCCGCTCTCGCCTCCCGGCGGGCGGCTGCAGCAGCAGCCTTTCGCGCGTTGGAGGCCTCGAGCCGCTTCGGCATCAGGTTCAGGGTTATAGTTCCCCTTGGGTAGATAGAATATGTGGTATAAGGTTTATATAGTTATAGGGATAATGGAAAATCAAATGGAAACTACTATTTAGGGTTCAGGGTTATAGTTCCCCTTAAGCAGATAGAATATGGCGTGTATGGGCATCTTGTTACATATAATATACTCAAAACCATGTTCTATTTACTTAAGGGGGACTATAAGGGCTTTCGGTATCAGGGTTTAGGGTTTTTATGGTACGGGGGTTTGGGGATAGGGGGCTTTAGGATTGTCAGGCTTTAGAGCTCAGGGTTATAGCGGCAACCCAGTTTCCTGTGTTGGCCATCAGGGTTGGTAGGCTGAGGTTACAGGGTTGGGGCTGTAAAGCCATTTAGGCTGTAGCGGGGCTGGGTTAGTAAAAGCATGTTGGGGTTCAGAGACTAGAGAACTGTGTGGGATGATGTGTACAATACACCCGGAAACCCTGAACCCAAATCAAACACTGATGTGGCTTTGGGATGTATGTCATAAGGGTCATAGTCCTGGATAATGAGCGTCCTGGGGTTTAGGATTTACTTTCCTAGGGTTCAGAAGTTTAGGGCTTATGGGGTTTAGAGGTTAGAGTTCCCTTCTGTCCCATCCCTACACCGTAAACCCAAATCCAGGACAGATAGCTCCTAAGAAGAACCGAATTGCTACACCTCCCTACAGGCAAAAACCTTCTCGACCAAGCCTGCACCACTTGGGATACGAAAGTTCATTGTAGTTTAGGGTTTAAGGTCTAGG
>CAJNIZ010017792.1:26611-37529 GCA_905231905.1 Symbiodinium pilosum
GGGGGGGGCCTCAAGCGTATCTGCCTGTACTTTGTGGGACCTGGGATTCCTCGTGCGTTATGTAACCTACTTGCAGAGGGTTACAATTTGGATATAATGGGCTTGTCAAGGGGACGAGATATATGTCCTAACTCCAGGTCCCTCAAACCCAAGGGGTCCAGGTGGGCATGCTTATGGTATATGCTTAGGGCCCAGAGGGGTTCCCATATACCTACTTCTGAAACCCAAGCAAATGCTATATAGCTACCTGGACCTTTGGGGAAGCAGGTGTATACAGAGATTGAACTTCAGGGATCAAGGCTTTCCGGACGTGGAATAAAGAGGAACCAAACGCAGGCCCCTTTGCATTGCATACCATGTTGGCGAAATATTGCTTTAAGCGCTTGCGGCAAGATATAAGCCACTCCGCGCAGGGTTTAGGGTACTAAGGTTTAAGGTTTTGTGGTGAAAGGGTTTGGGGCTCAGGGTCGGGGCAATCATAGAACATGTGCATGTCCACCCTGCTTCTCCGCTTGAAAAATCTACTTTCATCCGCGGCTCAATATTCGTCCCAGCAACAGCACATGCAACATCATGCAACTCTCCATCCCGACCGCCGAAAAACCTGAACCCTCCAATCGCGCATCCCCCCAACCCTACAATCCCAATCCAAAGCTGAGATCCCGAAAGGGACATTTCCAAATACATCCCCGCCCTACCTACACCAAACCCAGAACCCAGAACCCTAAACCCCTACACCACTAAAACCCTAAACCCCAAAAACCCACAAATCCTATACCAAGGGTCCCTTTAAGGGCCTCACCTTTTTGAGAAGCTCTGGAACCCTCTCTTGGGAGCCTCGGTGAGCTGCTGTTGGGCCCTCTTCGCGGCCTTTCGGCGTCAGAGACGGCGCGCGGTTTCGGGTTACAGTTTAGGGTGCAGGGCTAGAGTTCAGGGTTATAGGGTTATAGTTCAGGGTTTAGGGTTATAGGGGTCATAAGCTTATAGTTTAGGGTTATAGGGTCATAGTTTAGGGTTGTAGGGTTACAGTTTAGGGTTGTAGGGCTATAGTTTAGGGTTGTAGGGTAATAGTTTAGGGTTGTAGGGCTATAGTTTAGGGTTGTAGGGTTATAGGGTTGTAGTTTAGGGTTTAGGTTATAGTTTCGGGTCTAGGGTTATAGTTTAGGATTCAGGGGCTTTCCATAAACAGAGGGCCCCAAATACACCGATCCTTTGAAGGACTCCGTGCTTCAAGGGCTCAGAGGTTTAGGACTCAGGGTTTAGGGTATAGGGTCCGGCTGGCAATCTTCTCAAGAAACATGGTTGATCCTGAAAAAACCTGCACTACCCAAATTATCTTATACTTTGGGAAATAGTGTGTAAAGTCATGCGGACCTCAGAAACTATCCTTAACACTAAGCTCCAAATCCTAAACGCTCAATCCTAGAACCTCAACTGTAAATCCTGAATCCCAATCGCTAAATCCCACACCTTGTTTCTGAACACTGGACTCCAGAGCCTTCAACCCCAACCCCTAAACCCTAAACCCTACAATGCTAGACGCTACATCCGTAAACCCTGATCCCTAAACCCCTAAACCCTAAACCCTAAATCCCTTCATACTCGCTTGAGACTGGAAGCAGGTCTGACATAGTAGGCTGCAGGCTCACGTCCAGCTTGGTGATGCCTCCAGACTCTTTCCCGGTGGTTTAGAGTTTAGGGTTTAGGGTTTAGGGTGAAGGGTTCATGGTTCAGCGTTTAGGGTTTAGGGTGAAGGCTCTAAGGTTCAAAGGTTGACCACTATGGCCCCTAGTACAAGCCCTGAATCCTTTGGCCCTGAGATGCCTACATATAATATATATATATATACCCTGAAAAACCCTACAAGCCCTATATCTAGGATCCCGGAATAAGCATTAGTCCATATTAGGGGCCCATGGCTACAGCCTTAGAGGGTTGAAGGTTAAGGGGTTCGGGGGGCTTTAAGGGAACAACCATTCAGCTCACAACCCTGTATGATGCCTATAAAACCCACTATAATATCAGGAGTCTAGACTATAGCTCATATCGACCCTGAGTTGAACGTACTGTTCAGGTCGGCCTCGACTAGAGTTTAGGGGTTCAGGGTTTAGGATTTAGGGTGTCTGCTTGGGTGGTTGAAACAAATTATCAATGAATAGGCTTTCCCCAAGACAGGGGTTTTGGGCTTAATATCCTTCAGGACCCCAGGATATGTGCCGGAGTACTGGTGCTCTTAGAAGGGTTCCATTGATCACTGTGGAGAAGCTCTCACTTACTACCACGAAATGCATCACAGAATCTTAGTCCAGATCTGGGAGCAAACCAAACCCCAAATACTAAACCATAAACCCGACATCCTAAACCCTAAATCCTAAACCCTAAACCTTCTACTCACGTTGCCTGTGTCCATGATGTCGCAACAGCGTTCCATGAAGGTTACGTCCAACTCCTCCTGCAGGAACCTGGGGTTTCAGGGTGTAGGGTTCAGGGTTTAGGGTGTACGGTTTAAGGTTTAGGGTTTAGGGTTCAGGGTTCAGGGTTTAAGGTTTAGGGGTTAAGGTTGTAGGGGTTAAGAGGTTTACGGTCTGTGCTTCTCAAAGTCACGGGTCCCTACCTGGGGTTCATAGATTACTGACTAGATTCGCTTGGGGATACATGGCGGACCATACACTTCTAGGGATACTGTGAAGGGTGTCTAGGAATGTGTGGGATTCAGGGTTGATGGTCTGGGGTTTTACGGTTTATACACACCCCGACAAACTCTCATGCTACTTTGTAGGCGTGCGAGTACAGCCTTAGCATTAAATGTTGCACAAGCAGGCGCAGAAGAAATTGCATTGGCAACTCCTCAATGCCCTAAACCCTAAACCCTTAAATGAAAAGCTTCCCCTCGGGAGTGGCCGCGAAACGGATAGCCCTTGAGGACGATGTAAAGGTCGTAGATGCCTATGGCAAGCTTCAGGTTCGGAGGGCCAAGCATTACCTTCTCATCAATTACTAGGAGAAGAATGTTGTTCTTGTTACTACACGTTACCAGTTTTCTTATAAAGGCTTTGGGAAGTTTAGGATGTTTAGATCTCACTGTAAATAAACCCTCATCACTGCTGATTCCCGTTGTGGAATCTAGGGTGGGTGTTGGTGTTTACCTGACAAGGGGTTTAGGGTTATAGGGACCATACAGGTTATACGGGGTACTGGGGTTGTAGGGATCATAGAGGTATAGAGTTGCAGGGTTTGGGGGGTCTAGGGTTCAGGGTCTATACGGTCAGGTTTAGGTTACGTTCCCAAAACGCAACTTACGAGCCTTTGAAGTTTAGCGTTTCGGGGTTGATGGTTTAGGGCATGGGGCATCATGTTGTTCGGGAAAGGAGAGCGGCCGTCATGACAAGATTGTCTGCGCGTCTCAGAAAATGTCTACAATCCCAACGCTCCCCTGTAGCCCATACCCTGAAAACCTAAAGCCAACACCCCAAACCCTAAACCATTAAACCTTGACCCTTAACCCTATAATCTCCGTGTCCGACTGGCACCATTTATTCTCTTGAGATCGCGGCCCAAATGATTCCAGCAGACCTGTAGGGTTTATAGTCCCCCTTACGTAGATAGAATATGGGGTATAGTATATGGGGATCATATTGAAATATATCCAAAGCCATATTCTATCGACTTAAGGGGGACTATAGGGTATAGCGGCTTTACGTCTGCCATGCGCTCCCAAGACTCCTACGGAAGTAGTGGAAAATACATGCGTGGCGCGTTGGCGCGGCTTGCAGATACCGGCA
This sequence comes from Symbiodinium pilosum, assembly GCA_905231905.1. NCBI lineage: Eukaryota > Dinophyceae > Suessiales > Symbiodiniaceae > Symbiodinium > Symbiodinium pilosum. The sequence continues at coordinate 30,394 of CAJNIZ010017792.1, forward strand.
AAGAGCAGGGTGTGCCGCTAACCGAGATTTAAAGGGTGGGGAGAGGGGGGGGGGAAGGCAATATTGGGATAAGATAGGGTAATAGAGGTTATCTGTCGGGCTTGCTTAAAGCCGAGGACATCCCTTCGGGACGCGGGAAAATCCTCTGGAGCGGAGTGGTCTTGGTAATGTATCATTGCTCCGGCACCCAAGGGTGGCAGCACTCACCAAGATGAATGTTGCTGCATTTATCGTTGCGTCGCTGAAAGTTCTATTGTTTCGGCTGTTGGCACGATCCTCCTGCTCCGCAAGCCTGCAGAGATTGCGCTGTGTCTCCCTGCAAAAGAACGCTCTTGTGCGGCAGAAGGCGCAATGCTGCCTAAATGTTGTTTAAGGTTTTGGGTATCCACCCCACAAATGTTGAGCAGCCGACATGTGAGGGGGGGAGTTCTCAAAATCGGGGCTCCGAAATTTACACCTTCAGGGATTTCTCAAAAGAGAGGTTTTCGGAGGGAGTACCACCCTAAACCTTCAATCCCACACAATGATCAAAGCAGGTCCCTAGTCAGGGTTCTACAGAGCACTTTTTCGTAGATACGCTTTACGGTCTAAGGACAGCCCCATGCAAACTCTACCGGATAAAACCCCTACATTCTGAGCCTCAAAAGAGACGCAGGCAGTGAAGATTGGATTTCGGAGTGAAACCTAAACCATCAAAGACAAAAATCAAGACAATGAACCCAGAACCTAAACCCAACAACTCTGAACTTCATGGCAGAACAGGCCTTCATTGAGGGTATCGCCTACCTCAGCTGCAGACAGTTTGGCCAATCAGGTGAAAAGGATTCTAGATCTGTGGAGGCTACTCTTGGTAAGCGTTGTAAGCCCTATAGTACCAATATAACCCCAGTATAACACTAATGTAACCCCAATATAACCCCGATGCAACACTAATATAACCCCAATATAACCCCGAATAGAACACTAATATATCCCCAAAATAACCCCGATAGAACACTGATATAACCCCGATATACCCTAAACCCTAAACCCTAAACCCTGACCCCTAAACCCTAAACCCCTAAATAACCCCAAAACCAAGAATTCTTTAAGGAGTGTAGCTGCCAAGGTAGCTCAAAGCTCACGAATTCGCATTTGAAGTCGAAGGTTTGGGTTTAGGGTTTAGGGTTTAGGGGTGTAGGGTTCAGGGGTTTAGGGGTTAGGGTGGCCACTTTGTACTGACTTGGGAACATGAACTGAAGCCTGTTGGGGCCTACAGAAAACCCTAACACTAAACCCTAAAGTAGCATTTAGGGTAACATCAGGTGGGGGTTGAAAGCTACAAGCTCCGGACTTAGGATTTGGGGATCTATACGCTAATCTGACAGGTTTAAGGCTTAGGGCTTTGGATTTGGGATCTATAATTTGAGGCGTTTAAAGCAAAAGGTTTAGGCTTTAAGCCTTCAATTCTAGGGCGGTTCCAGCAATTTCCCGCGTGGTATGGTCCCTGGGACCCACAACACAGAGCACTGATAGCAAGAAATCCAGATCTACAAGTAAATGGAAGAGGGTTTACGGTTTAGGGTTTGCCTTTGAATGCAGTCTAGGGTAATTCCCCCATCGCAAATCTTTACAAAATGGTGCAAGATTTCATCCCTCAACAGCGGTACTCCTGAATACACTCCATAATCCTACTCTGTAGGGATTTAATGCACCCCTAAAGCGAAAAACCTGAATCCTAAACCTCAAACCAAGATCCCCAACGCCCAACGGCTCCACACTTCAAATTTCGCTGAACGTGTCACGGAATGTCGGAGACCAAGCTGGAGTGCAATACCCAGAGCCCCTGGAAGGATCTAGAAAGCAGATCCACCCTAGACACCCTGAGCTACTCAACTCGTCTGCATTTACCTTAGGAGTGTGAAAACATGATTCCTGTAATTAATAATCCCCTCCCCCTAAAAACAAACCGCCACCCCCCCATAATGAAATGCTCCCCCCATTACATGATGACATTGTATTCTAGGTGGGTGCAGTATGAGGGGTGGCGGAGTAGCCCTACACTGTAATCCACAAACCCTCAACCTTGAACCCTAAAGACCCAAAAGGGATTCAACAACCTTACACCCTAAACCCTAACAACCAAGCCTGAAGGGGTGTAGCAATAGGGGCATTTGTATATGATGCGCCCCAAAGAAGGACCCCATGATGCCCCCATCGTCCTGACAGCTGGGATAAGCCTGAACCCGAGTATGTCCCAAGGTTTCGGGTCTGGGGTTGTACTAGGGTTTAGGGTTTAGGGTTAGAAGGCTCAGGGAAACTGGTAAATATGTACTGGGATAGAAATCCCTTAGTTGGGGTTGACCTGCTTATGACCCCTTTTTAATAAACTGCTTGCTACGCGCCCTGGAAGTCTTCAGGAAGCATCTAACATTGAGAGCGCGGGACATGTAATGTTGTGGGGAAGGTAGTATGCTAAACCCTAAACCGTTAACCCTCGAGACCTGGATTGGAACACTTTCGCATCCTATGAGGACACAAGTCTTGAGGAATATCCCAGAGAGAGTACTATAGGGGCTAGTAGCGTACTGTAGGGGCTATTGCTCAGAAAAGGATGTTTACAGCTCTAAACCCTAAATGATAAACCCACTGGCTTAAATGGTTACATAAAGTTTACAGGGGAACAAAATTGGCATTTAAAGAGGCTTCAAGACGCACGAAACATCGTTTGCCAACTTTTTTGGGGTCATTGCCGGAAGACTAGAAAAGGGGTCCGCTAAATCATCATGATGCATGTGTCTTTGAAATTTGTCAATGAATTTGGGGCCATTTTCGGCAGGACAATGATCAAATTCCGAGCTCATGCTTACAACCTGGCAGGAGGAATTGCAACCGAGGAACAAGCTTGGCCACCAGAACCTCAGCTGCTTTGCGACCTACAACTGTACCAGTGAAGCCCATAAACTCTAAATCCTCTAAATCTGAAAGTTGTAGGGATTCGTGCTTTCGTTTCTAGGATTTTAGTTTTGGGCCTCATAAGGAGCCTAGGATTTAGGGCTGTGGTTCTGTGAGCGCTGGATTGTTCATGGAACAGAACCCAATTCTAAAACTTACAAGGTCTCTCTGACAAACATACAGGTAGCCTCATGATAGGGACATGTGGCAGCCAGTACCGAGCCCAGGTCAGCCATATGCAAGAGGTGACTTACAAGGTTTGGGGATAAGGGGACGCCCACTCTGCAGAAAGGCACCTGCCACAACCACCCCCAAACCCCAACAGCTAAATGTACAGTCTGGACAGGACAAGTAGCGGCGATCATGAAGGGCACGATGTACGTCATGCCGCCTGATTTTTTCAAAAAAAATCAGCACGAACACACAGGCACACACACACACACACACCCACCAAGGTTGCCAAGATGGGTTTTCCGAAGTGAGAAGGGAGCAGGGGAGCATCAAAGCAGGGTTTAGGGTGTAGGTTTTAGGGTTTAGGGTTTTAGGGTCTTAGGGTTAGGGTTTAGGGTTTTAGGGTTTTAGTGTTTAAGCATTTAGGGATGAGCAGCTCCCTGAACCTTGAAACGCCAGCCGTAGGGAGACTGTAGTTTATCCGCATGAGCAGCTCCCTAAACCCGAAACCCTAAACTCTCAAGCACATATAAACTTAGGATCACTTAGGGTTCTCAAATTCGTTAATCCCAAAATTCCAGAATTCTACCACCAAAATGATTACCCACTCCCTAAGAAATGGTAATAAACCCGAAGCCCTATATGGAATTCCATGCCAGACTAGTTTGGGGCAGGAGAATGGGTGGAGCTGGGGAGCACAGGAACTTGATGTAGACTTAATGGGGGTTTCGCAAAATGAACGGTCCCCTTACAAGGTTTATAAAGAATATTTTGGGGCATATAGGGACATATTGGGTTAGGGATTAAGGTCTGGAGTTTCCGGAAATTAGTACCACTTCGAGGGTCCCTAGAATAAGGATTATAGTATTTTGGGCTCTCGGGGTCACCCTATTCAGGGAAACTACCATATCACATGTCACCTTAGACCCAGAGTGTTCAGGGTCCCAAACCGATTAAGGCTTCGGACAAACGGCTCAAGTTTAGGACTTAGGTTGCTTTTGTGGCCTTTCTCCGTCTGGGACAGCCTTTCAGCTGATCCTGCGCAGACCCTCCCCCAAAATGACATGGATCCCTCCCAAAGAACCAAGGGTACTGTACGAATTGCATAGGGGGTACATAGGCGTATGGTATATCCACATGACATGTGGTTTAGGGCGCTAGAAACCTTGGCCCCTGCTGCTGGCACCAGCTCCTACCAAGCTGTTCCACGTTAGCATGGACTTCCTTCAACGTTTCATTCTTACTCATGCTTGGCTGAGTATGCTGCTGATGGAGGAAGTCTTGCACCACCCAGGGCCCCTAAACAACTGTAGCTCCCAGGACTCAACCCAGACCCCCTCAAGGATCCAAAAAATGGAACCCCCTAATAATCCCCTAGTTTCCCCAATGTAATAATGGGTTCATATTGGGGGGGTTCCTTTTTTGGATCCTTTAGGGGGTCTGGGAAGGTGGTGTAGTAAATTTCATGCATCAACAGTAGGTTCTAGGCACTATTTTAGGGACGCTTCTGGAGTTAAAACTACCTTACACCTTAGAACCTAAATCACAAAAGCCCATAGTCACCTTAAGTAGATAGAATATGGTTTTGGGTATATTGTAATAAGATCCCCGTCCCCGCTATCTACCTAAGGGGGGACTATAAACCCCCATTCTGGAGAGTGTATAGAGGCTCCTTAGAGATCGATTTCCCTTTTCCCTGGCGAGCATAGGCAAGGCTTAAGCTGCTGCAACACGTCTCGGAGGAGGAGCACTTCTACCGCCTCTTTTATGAGGTTCCCCAGGGGTTTAGGGTTTAGGGTTCAAAGTTTAGGGTTTAGGGTTTAGGGTACGCGTTCTCCTACTATGCGTTAGGTGGACCCCCACCCAGTAAAAGTGACTACAAGGGAGAATGGTAATTATCTTCGGGCCCTCTTATTGTCCTATCATACCACGATTACAGGCTGGGGGGAGGGGGTTGTCTAAATTATTCAGCTTGAATAAGGAGACCCAAAAATGAAAAGGAGTAAAGGGTACTACTGGGGTACCTACTTTAGGGGTTCGGATTGACATTCATGGGTCGTAGAATCTACTGAAACTTACGGTTAGACCTTGTTGTATAGTACCCGCGAATTGGCCTCAAATCGGCTAGCCTGGTTAAAAAATGAGGCTATCTCCCTGTAATCAGCAGCAACCGCATCCCATGAACCTCCATGTAAGCCCCCTTAGTCCTGAACCTCTGAACCCTCAACCCGAAACCCGACATCCTACATCCTAACCCCTTAACTAAACCCTAAGCCCTAAACCTTAACAACTAAACCCTAAACCATAAACCGCAATAAACTCCTAGGAGATGAAGATAATGGTAGCCCCATCAGCCGGCCTGTAAGCTCAAGCATGATAGCAACCAGCGAGATGGTAACCCGGCAAACCTGAAATGCTTCAGGGCTTAGGGTTTAAGGGTTTAGGGTTCAGTGATTTAGGGTTCAGGGTTTAGGGGTTTAGGGTTCAGGGTTTAGGGGTTTAGGGTTAGGGTTTAGGCTACGTTTGGAGGTTTAGGATTTTGGAGGTACAGGGTTTAGGGGTTTAGGGCTTTGAGTTTAGGAGTGTTGGCTTTGAGGCTTAGGGCTGAGGCTTTATGGCCTAGGGTTTCGACTTTAGGCTGCAGGGTCTTGGGCTTACGGTTCAGAGCTTAGGCTCAGAGTTTAACCTCCCTGTTAGGTTGAGGGCTTAGGGCTGAGGGCTAACAAGGATTTGAGGGGGTGTACATAGAACCCTAAACCCTGAACCCTAAACCCTAAACCCCCTCTTTAGAAGGGCAACAGGGGCTTCCATGTCAGCTTAAGGGAGTGTGGGTAGGCTTGACGATCGAAATCCCCAACGCTAAACCGCAGGGTTTAGGGTTTAGGGTTTAGAGTTTAGGGTTTTAGGGGGGAATTGTTAAACAGGTTCTTGCAAGACTTAGGGGTTTTAGGATGGTCTGAAGCCCCAAATCCTGGATGCGGGCTTCTCACAAACTAGGGTGGAAATATGTCAATGCTATGGGGGTGCCGACCTCTACGCCCAAATTTATACGCATGCGACTCCTCTGCAAACATCAAAGCAGCCTTTATTGATGCAACATCAAGAAACCCAAAAAGGCAACCCTAAACCTAAGCCTTCAACCCTAAATCTTCAACCCAAGAGTCCCATCCTTAAAGCTCTAAACCGAACCCTAGCCCCCAAAATCCTACTCCCACCTCAAACCCTAAGGTCTAAACCACAAAAAAACTCAAGAGCCCACCCACCATCCCCCCCCCTCGCAAAAGATCCCTAGACCTCTTTATATACATCCCTGAACATCCTGATGTTCTGTATCTCTATATGTCCCCATGCTAAGCCTTAAACCCCAAACCTCCCTAAATCCCCAAGCCCTAAACCCAAAACCCTAAACCACCAAACCGTAAACCCCACACCTTAAGTTCTAAAATTCCCCAAGAAACCAAACCACTAAAACAAAAAAGATGTTGCCCGGCAGCGCCGCCCAGGACTGACGCTGCTCCTACCATGGCATACCTTGTCAGGGTTTGGGGTTTAGGGTCTTGGGCTTACCGTAGGATTTGGGGTTTGGGGTTTAGGGTTTGGGGTTTAGGGTTTGAGGCTTACCGTAGGATTTAGGGTTCGGGGGTTAGGGTTGGAGTTTTGGGTTTAAGCCTTTTGGGTTTTTTGTTGTAGGGTTTAGGGGTTTAAGATTTAGGGCTCAGGGTTTTAGGCCTTAGGGGTTTAAGGTTAAAGGTTTGGAGGTTTAGGCCTTAGGGGTTTAGGGTCAGGGGTTTAGGCCCTAGAGGTTTAGCGTTTAGGCTTTAGGGGTTGAGGGTTCAGGGTTCAGGGTAAGTATAAACGCGGGCTGAAATTTTTAGAGGATAGGGTTTAGGGGTATAGGAAAAGTAGGATTTATGGGAAAAGTGGAAACAAGAATGAACAGCCTTCTTTACGGTTTACTGGTTGCATTCAGCACCAGCGCGCCCCCTCCATAAGACACCCTCAACCCTAAACTGGCGAGAGCGCAGCTGACC
>CAJNIZ010017792.1:44671-58220 GCA_905231905.1 Symbiodinium pilosum
ACATACTTTTGGGGTCCAGGTATCAACATTGCTCCAAAAAAAACAGACAATGACACACATAATCTTCTCCGAATCCTGAAGCGTTCCCTAGTCCTCCTCTTGATGCTAAAACCTGCATGGTGTCATCACATTAGTATAGTTGCCAAGGTTTGAGGTACTTAGGGCCATGCAGGATTTGTCGTATCCACCATAGGGAGCAACTGTTTTGATAAACCTCCCAGTCGGTAGAGGAAGCAAGGCCTGAATAGCACAGAAAGCCATGGCCAGGACTATTCGAAGTACTGAGGATGTAGCGCGTGCCCAAGGGCTCCTATGTAGTTTCTTTTGGGTCTGCTATAGATTTTTTGTAGGGATTGTAATATACTGCCCAAGGAGGAACTACATAGGAGGGTCTGGGTAGATACTCCACAATTGGTTGTTTCCTTTGTATACCTCCAAGTTCAGATATTTGCCAAGTATTGAGAGTACTGTAGTTCATCTTCTAGAGATTCCCCCCAAAAAGGGCCCCCAACTAATTTTCAAAGTAAAATACGCTTGACCCTAAGCCTTAAACCCTAATCATTGAACCCTAAGCTTTCAACCCTAAGCCTTAAACCTTGAAGCTTACACCCTAAACCTTGAACCCTAATTCTTGAACTCGAACTCAAAACCCGAGACGCTACAGAAGGGCTTTTGTTGGGGTGTCCCCCCCTTTCAGCTTGACATCCATGGCTGGGCCATTTGGGATTAATTCTAAAGGCTACGATCTAAAACCCTAAAACTTAAACCCTCAACCCTTGGGGTTTAGGGTTTTGGTTCACGCTTTATGGCTTCTTTGGATTCTAAGTTCAAGGTTGGTTTTGCACCCTCTGCCACAAACGAAGCGGAAGGAACAGTGAACACGGCATGGGCAAACACCTTGGATACTGCCCCCACTCAGTAACAGTTGCATAGTGTGTCTGCAATGTACCTGTGCGAAATACGAAATAAAGCCCTTGCCAAAGCTGCTGACATAAAGCCCAAGCCCATAAACATCAACTTAGAAAGTACGTGCCCGTTGCGTTCCGAAGAGCTGCAAACATTCCGGGGATAGAGAATTGCACCACTTAGGAAGCCCATCACATTGTAATTCCTGGGGTATAGGGTGTCTAACGTGGCGCAAGATTTCCTCATCAGCCTTGGGTATGACACGGTTTGAAGGGTGTAGAGTGTATGAGACCTTAAGGCCTCGACCGTAAACCCTGATCCCAAACCCTGCAGGGTTCGAGGGATGTCGGATTTGGGGGAGTGTAGGATAAGTTCGCATCCCCATCTTCCTCGCGCATTCCCAGAAGGTAATTAGTAATTGTTAAAGCCTTTTAAGGGTGCGTGTCTCACTTCTCCTCTGAGTGGGATTTCCCCGACGTGATTTAGAATGCTCGTCATGATGTGGGCTGGGTCCTCTCCACTGTGCAAAATCTGGTACTGCTTGAAATCCATGGCCTCCAGCATCCGAGCCACTCTTGTTTAAAATCGCCAGACTCGATCCTTGTTTTCTGTCGAGCACAGAGAACCAACAGCGCGTGCAAAGTTTGCTTCCTCTCAAAAGAAGGGTGGGTGGGGTACTAGGAGGAGACGGTTAATCAGAATCTTGAAGGCTCCTTTGTCAAGAGGGATCCCTTAAGCATCAGTCCTACCTGTAACCTCAAATTTCCTGCAGCGTTGCAGTAGGTAACCCAAATAAAAACGGTAGGTCATAGGGGCTACATGTAAACTCAATGGGAACAACTACAAGTACCCCTAAGCGCGAAACTCGGAAGCTTAGACTTCCTAAATCCTTAACCCTAAACCCTAAACCCTAATCCAAAACCCCTCAAACCCCCAGCTGTCTTACCCGTACCTTTTGTAACTGCAACAGATCCGAAGATCCCGAAGAACTACCTTTGGCTGGCTAGAAATGAAGGAATGGATCCTCATAGTAGTCCCTATATAACCCATTATAATCGTTTCCAATTTCTCTTCCATTCCTTCACTCTCAACCTTAAATCCTGAATCCTAAATCCTAAATTCAAATCCTAAATCCTAGATTTAAATCCTAAATCCTAGATTAAATCCTAAATCTAAATCCTAAATTCCTAAGCCCTAAACCCCAAACCAAAGCTAAGGGCCAGAAGAATCCTTGCAGTTAAGGAACTTAATTTAAGTTACTATATTGGGGAAACCATATTAATTACTATATGAGCCCATTATGGTAACTTAATTTAAGTCCCTGAACAGCAACCCAGAAGAGTGCTTGCACCTCCTTAGCCAAATCCTTCCAAGTCGAGAAAGGGCCAGCCATGGTTAGGAGCCTTGGAGGGCTTACGGTTTGGGGATTTGGATTTAGGGGTTTTAGGGTTTCGGGTTTAGGATTTAGGGCTTAGGGGTATAGGGGCTTAGGGCGTACAGGGCTGAAAGTTTACGGTTTGAGGATGATCATGGATGGCTTAGGGTGTATATAGGGATTATATGGGGTTTACATAGGGATTATTTAGGGATTATATAAGGTTTATATAGGGATTATTTAGGGATTATTTAGGGTTGGGATTATATAGGGTTTATATAGGGATTATTTAGGGATTATATAGGGTTATATAGGGCTAATGAAAAAGAAAATGGAAACTACTACTTAGGGTTTGGGGTTTACCGTTTAGGGTTTAGAATTTACGGTTTAGAGTTTAGGGTTTAGGGTTTTAGGGTTTAGGGTTTACCGTTTAGGGTTTAGAGTTTACGGTTTAAGGTTTAGAGGTCTAGGGATTAGGGTTTATGGCTTACGGTCGGGTTTAGGGTTTAGGGATGCAGGGCTGAGGGGTTAGGGGTTTAGGGCTTAGAGGGCTAAGGGTGTAGGGTTCAGGGATTAGGGTTTAGAGGCTTAAGGTGTAGGGCTTATAGGGCTAAGGGTTTAGGGTGTAGGGCGTAGGGTGTAGGGGTTCAATTATTGGTACATCCTTTAAATAGGGTCTTTTTCATGGTTAGCAGATTGTCTAAAGGGTGTCTTTATGGTTAATACTTAAGGGTAGGGTTTGTTAGCATATCGTATAAAGGGCTTCTCTGGTTTAGAGTGGTCTGCGTGGTTTTTGGGTAGATAATTAGGGTTTAGGGATCAGGGCGACAGGGAATGGATAGTTTTAGGGGTTAAGCCTAAGCCTAAATCCTGAACCCTGCACCCCACACCCCAGACCCGAAACCCTAAACCCCAAACCCCAATAGCTAAACCCTAAACCCAGTGGGGTCTCAGGTGTGGAGATCAGGGTAAGGATTTTGAGCTTCGGGTCAATTTAAGGAAGGGGCGTTCGGGATCATGGGTTTGGGGCACGGCATTTTGTGGTTTAGGGATTCGAGCTCCGCGTTTGGGGGGATGTCTCTAGGCTTTGGGGTTTAGCGCGTCTCTTCTTAGGGGAAGTACACATGGCATGGTCACAAGTGCGCCCAGAGGTGAGAAAGCATCACGTGTGCACACCCGAACGAATCCCAAACAGCTGCCTCAACCCTAAACCCTAAATAGTTGTCTCCATTTTCTTTTCCATTATCCCAATATAATCCCAATATTGCTAAACAGCGCCACGCGGTTCAGGGTTGAGGGGCTTTCCCAAGAGAGCCCCAAGCAGCTCTAGACCTCCTTGGGTTTGCTTGGGTTTAGGGCTTATAGGGTTTAGGGGTCTAGGGTTTAGGGGTCTAGGGTTTAGGGGTTTAGGGTTTAGAGTTTAGGGGTTTAGGATTTGGGGCTTCATGTACCTAACATTGGGTCCAGGGTACGGTTTAGAGTTTAGGGATATAACTCCCAATAGTGGCACCCAAAATGGAAAAGAGCAGGGAACCTCAAATTGAAGCTGGGTTTTATATTGGGATGTACATATTACTGTTGCCGTAAGAGTCCAGGTGCAAATAGGCGAGTGCTTGGGATTTCAGTACCATCAACTGAAGCACAGGCTTTTGGTAAGCATCGGACTCTTAGAGACTTGGATCCTTAGCATTAAAGTTGTGACTCTAGGGTCTTCATCAGGCGCTAATATACCAACTGTTGTCCCAAGACCCTACACCCTAGAACCTAAACCCTAAACCAGTGCCGCAACTGAACCAGATTTGGGTTCAGGTCTGCTCTTTAGCACATACATCTCACCCCACCATCAACACCAAAACAACCACACTCTCTCTGACACTGAATGTTCTCTATCTATTTCAACTACGTGACACTTCGGACCCCTGCTAGGGCTTAACCCTTGGGTACGTACCTATGGTTGGAGTAGAAGGGAATGCCAAGCGGCTTAAGGGTCAAAGGTCCAGCCTAAGTCCTAAGGAGTCAATATACCTCAATGGGAATATTCAATATGGGGGGTGGGCCTTGGAGTGCTTCAATTTCCAGGGGTTACTTAGCGTGAATTCTTTGGGCAGTAGTGCGCGAGCAGACTCTACAGACCCACGAAGAACGGAAAGTCGTCCAAGGAGTTGTATCACACCTCTGAGCTGCTGAACCCCTGGCTCAATGAGTTCTACACGCAACCATATCAGCAAACTGGGTTGCTTTTACGGAATACAGATTAAACCATCATTTGGGCATGGAGTCACCAATAAGGCATCTTTATTATAGTGAAACAGCAACCCAGAAAACAGAAAAACCCACCGACAGCTGCCAAACGTGAATCTAGAAACGTCCAGCGGTGTGATGCCCGCATCGCGGCCCCTGAGTAGCAGCAGGGACTTGTTTTACATAGGCGGGTGCGGGAGGAAGTTGGCAGCATGTGCAAGGGTTTAGGGTTTTAGGTCTTAGGGTTATAGGGTTGAGGCTACAGGGCTTCGGGCTTGTTTTTTTTACTCAACCTAGTGCCTGACTCCCAACGGAAGCTTGCAGACTCCAACCTTGATGTGCCCCAGTTTCTTGCCTCTTTTTGCCTTAAGCTTACCAGGGAGTAGTGGGGACTAAGGGAATAATAGTTCTATCAAATACGGATGATATTTCCGTACTCCCTACTAAGCACCAGCAAGTAATGGGTGCATGTCGGGAACATTTATAGACTCCATTGTCTAACCCTGAGGTTCCAAGTAGCCAACAATCAAATCCTTACCAAAAACCTGTACTATTATTACTATCACCCAAAACCCTGAAATCTAAACCCTAATCCCTAAACCCTAATTCCTAAAGCCTAAACCCTCAGCCCTAAACCCCAAGCCCGAAACCCAAACCCAAGCACCAAATTATTTGGTACTTGGACCATATAGCCTAATGTAGGTCTTGTCCATAGATTCAAAGCCCCAGGGTTGGCCGGGAACGGAGACGTGGATCCAACAGTAGCGGGGATTTAGGGGTTTAGGGTTTAGAGTCCCCAATAACCGTATCTTCCATTGTCTCGTCCATTCTTTTTTCCTGCCAGCAACCAGCAAGGGGTTGGACAAAACTGCAAGCACGATTCATCTCCCAGGACTGGGGTCGGGGGCTTGAAAGTTTATGGTTTAGGGTTTAAAGTTTAGGGTTTAGGGTTGAGGGTAGGAGGCCCGGGGAAGCATCATGAGAAACGCGCCGCTTCATTCAAGAAATCTTGGACGTCTAGACTAGATTACAGAAAACAACGCTACTTCCGACCCTAAACCTTGAAACCCAAACCCCAAATGCCATGAAGCCTAAACCATACAAACCCTAAACCCCTACAGCCAAGACCCTAAACCCTAAACCCTAAACCCTACATGCCCAATGGAGCTGAGGAGTCCACGTTTTCCCTGGCAGCGCAGCGCACGCGTCTCGTTGCCTGAGAAGCAAATAGGGCTTTGACGTGAAGTTTTGGCCTTAGGGCTCATGATTTATGGCCCTAAACCCTAGTAAACCCAACCCCTAAACCCTAAACCTAAACCCCTAAACCCTACAAGATTCAGGGCTATAGGGCTATTGACGTCTGATTCCTGATGACTTTGAACACTTTGGCCTGCCAAATGCCTTGCTGCACTTGCCCTTGCTGCGGAGGTCTGCGAAGCGCTGGCCGCCTTTAAATCCGGGAAGGCACAGACCTGTTCGACCCAAGTTGAAGCCGCTCTGACGGGTGGCCTCCAGGCTTTTGGGATTCGCGCCTTCGACAATGCGACATATGAGTAGTGTTTTTTTGGTGGTTGAACCTGGTAAGAATATATTCCTTATATGAAATACTGTGCCCCAAAAGGAGGATATAATCTTACTCTATATTGGGTACCATAGTATCCCTAAATAAAATACTACTCATATGACAACTCTTTGAATTTAGGAGCTCAAGTAGCACAGTCAGGCTTGCTGCTTTAGCACTCTGAAGGAGAGTTGGGCGACTGACTAGGATGTGTTGGCACGGTTTACAAAGGATGGGAACATGACATATCTCCTCACTCTAGCGCTGCTCCAGGTAGGGTCTATGCCACTATGCTGGAAATCGCACATGTCTGCAGCATGTTTGTCTAAACTTCTGCTTTGCCTTGCAGCTGCAATCCATGAGCTTGTTGGATGTTCAAACCCTAAACTGTGACCCGCCCCAAAAGGGGCGTCATAAATTACTCTCCAGGCTACTGTGCTTTGAAAGGGGTCCGTATCGGTCTCCGTGTTACTATTTGAGGTTTAGGAGTCTTTTGCTAGTCTCTGTGTTTGTTCAGCTTTCGGCGGGTCTTGAAGCCTTCAGTCTTGTAAGTTAGTGGCTCTAAACCATGAACCCTAAATCTACATCCTCAACCCTAAACCCTAAACCCTAAAAAAATTCAGACCGCTCCTACCCTTATACCTCAACTCCCAAACCCTAAGCCGCCTCTCCATGTACCCCTGATATAGGGGTATGTGGTCCCCCATAGCGGAAGTTGGTGTAGATGGAGGGTCTAGGAACAGTACGCCTCAATCTCAATCACTTCCTGACCCCGACTACAGCCCTCAATGCCGGAACCATGTACCCCTATTCCTGCCTAGATTCCATACCACTGATCTCCAACATCTCACACGTTCCCCTCAAGAGAAAGGAAAGGCTACCGTGTGCAGAACACTAGGTTACCCCTAGCCCAAAACCCTGAACCCTGAATTGAACACCAAAACCTAAGAGTCGTACACCCTAAACCCCCTGAACCCTAAACCCTAAAACCACCAAAAATGCCAATCCTGCGTAAACTACAAGAAAACTTCAACCCACGAATCGAGTAAGGGCCACCTGATTTAACGCCTGACAACGACACCCTTAGAGCCTAAACCCTCGACCCGTCTAAACCCTTAACCCTGCAAGGCCTAAACCCTGAGCCCTAGATCCAGAAATCAAAGCCCGAAAAGCCCAAAACCTGAGCTCTAAATCCAGAAACCTGGACCCCAACAGTGCCAAAACCTGAGCCCTATAACCTCTACACCCTAAACCCTAAGCCCCCTAAAGCCCGAACCCTAAAACCCTTAAACCCAAAACCCTAAACCCAGGGGCCCCTACGCAGCATGGCCAACGCTGCCGTACTCCGAGCCATGGCCTCGAACTCTGCAGGATTTTAAGGTTTAGGGTTTATAGGATTTAGGGATTAAGGTGTAGGAGGTTTTGTGTGTGGGGATTTTAGGGGGTTTAGGGTGTAGGGGGTTTAGGGTTTAGGATGTAGGGGTTAGGGTTTGCGGTTGAAGGTTTAGGGTGTATAGTGTTTTTGTTTGTACTCGGTTGGTTGGGGTACAATATTTCGAGTCTTGTTCCTTACTTTAACTTTAGCAGCTCATCTGCACAGTCATGATGCTACTCGTCTTCTTGTGTGTGATTTGTTCCAGTTTAGGAATTACAGTTGGGAGTCTAGGTCGGTGCGTACTGACTTGGGATTGTGGTTGTTTTGGCAGCAGGGTTTGGAGTCAGGGGCGGAAGGCTTTGGTCTCTGGGAGTTAGATTGAAAGTTTTAGGATTGGAGGTCGTGGGTTTGGAGTTTGTTCTCGTTTTTGGGGTCTGGGGCTTGAGGCCTGTAGTCTTATTGCTCAGAGTGTAAGTCTAGGGGTTCAGGGCATGTAGATAATGCAGACCTTCAAAAAGATCTTCATGAGACTGCCGTTTGAACATTGCAACAGAGCTTCTCTTGTACATCGGGATTGTGGCTTCGCGCGTACAAAGGAATCAAGCTCACTAGAAAGTAGTAGGCTTGTAGGGGGTCAGGGAATATGATTAGTTATACAAGATAGGGAACCGAATAAAGATACTACATATATATATATATATATATCTCTCTCTCTCTCTCTCTCTCTACATATATTCCCTTAATTATTCCCTACTAAGAACCAGTAAGTGAAACCTGAACCCCCTACACTGCAACCTTTGCCAGTCCCAACCATGAACGCGAAACCCTGAACCCCTGCCCGAAATTTGGAACTGCCAGGGTTGTTAATTGGATTTGAGCCAGGCGCTGGGAGCTTAGACTAATATTAGTGTTAAAATGTGTTGAATCTAAGCGGACTTCCTAGATAAATGCAGTAAAAGTCTCTGGAACAAACTGCATCTAGCAAGTTCGCATGCCTCGGAACCCCAAACCCTAAACCCTAAACCCTAAACCCAACCCCCAAACCCTAAACCCTGGATCCTGGCTTCCTTTGTACGGAGGAGCCTGTTTGTTCGGGGTGTCCGATTTGCGCTGCTTCAAGACGGGGCCATAGTTTCAGGTTTTGGGGCTTGGGCTTCAAGCTTCAGGGTGTTACAGGGTTTAGGCTTAGGGGTTTAGGGGTTTAGGGGTTTAGGGGTTTAGGGGTGTAGGGGTTTAGGGTTGAGGGGTTTAGGGGGTTAGGGTTAAAGATTTGGAGTTCCAGGGTTTAGGGTTTCAGGGTTCCAAGCTTAAGGGCTCAGAGATCCAAATCCTAAACCGCGCGCTCAGCCACCACAATGCCTAGCCTGAGCAGTTGGACCCTGAGGTGTAGCAAACAGTGTTGTACAGCCTGGAACTTGCAAAACGGAAAGCTCTGAAACGAAGCAGCCCTGGATCCACTACATGAACAAACCTTGTACAACTTCAGAAAAAGTCTCACCAGAAGCTGCAAGAATTCTTGGGCGCATTTCTTTAACTAACCCAGCTTCGTGGACCAAATAAACCCACATACACACCCTTCATCGCACCACAGTTAGCCTACAGTGCACTGTAACCCCTAAGTCCTGGGCTTCCTTGCTACCACCCCATATACTACCCCCCAACCCTAAACCCTAAACCCTAGCCTGAAGACCCACAAGTCTAAACAAAGACCCCACCCCAGCTGGGCTCCACAGCTTTGTCTTGCTGAGTTCGCAGTTCGGCCTGGCCATTCCATTCATGAAGCCGGCGGAGCTAAACCATGAGGGTTTAAGGTTTAGGGTTCAGGTTTTAGGCGGTATGGGCAAGCGCTACTTGAACCGCCAAAAGTATGTGACACAATCGGGCTTAGAGTTGAGCTTTCTTGGCTCTTTGTAGGATTTGGGGACCACAAATTTACCTACGTTGACGAAAGCAAGCTAGTCTGATTCCGAGGCCCCAGTATTCAGCCCTTTGAGGGCAAAATCACATGTGTTTCTACATGCAAATTTTCTTAGTGGACAGCCACCTTTTGACACGAGGTTTGGTCAGTTGTTCTGACTTGCCTGTGTCCGGGTTCTTCCAAGGACTGCCAATGGGACCGTCATTCAGATTTCCTTTTGGGCGCCTTTGTCAAAAGCATGGTCCTTAAACCTTAAACCCGGAACCCGAAGCCCTTAAACCCCAAGCCCTGATCCCTAAACCCTAAACCTTAAACCCTAAACCCTAAACCCCAACCCCAAATCCTGAACCCTGAGCCTTAAAATCTAAACCCTGAGCCCTAATCCCTAAACCCTAAATCCTCAACTTTTGTCACAGGACAGGCCCGGGCCGGCCCACCTGACCGGACGAGAAAACGCGACAGTACGGGCCCCTAGATATATGGAGTTTCCCGTTTAAAAGGGGGTTATATGGGATATATGGGGCTTATACAGGGGGATATAGGATTAAGGTTTAGGGATTACACTAAGTGCATTGGCTGCAGGAATTTTCATGGCTTAGGTATGTAGGGTCATGCAGGGCTTCTACGGATATGAACTTGTACAGAGCTCGAACCGCACACCCTCAACAAGCCCTACCGAGCTTGTGCGACTTGAGACCTTGCAGAGTTCCAAAACCAATCCTTCTGCAATCAGAAACTACAAGCACTGCACTCTAAACCCAAAAGCCCCCAAAACCTACCCTAAGCCCCAAGCACCAAACCTCTAAACCCCACACCCTAAATAATATGGTCGTGCTCATACTTTTCCCTTCCTCAAACGAGCCCATATAACCCCTTAGAAACCACGAAGTAATGCCTCGTGGCGGCCCAGAGCAACTGCCGCAAACCAGGCACCTGCTCATTTACATCAGTTAGAGATACTCCTGAAGGGTTTACGGGGATTACAGGGTCCCTGTAAAGGGGGATATAGGGGTTGTATAGGGACATAAGACACACACACACATATATGTATATATATGTATGTATAGGGTTTAGGGTTACGGGATATTACCCCAGAATAGAGAATCAAGTCGGAAAGGCAGTGGAACGTTAGGCGGAAGCTGGGGCTCATGTAGGAGCTTGATCAACTGCCATACGCAGGGGCCTTCAACGTGATGGTCCTACATGGTAAGACAAATGTATAGATGCAGTATGTACAGGTATGTAAAGCAGATCGTGCAAACTTGTGCGTATGTATGCATGCATGTGTGTTTATGTATGTAAGCAAGCAACCAAACAGGCGAACAGCTCATAAACCACCATCATCTAATGGATGAGGCAGTGTCAGCAAAACATCAAAACATTGGTCTGTCTGTATGCAATGTTGCAATGGTTTTAATGTAGAGGCGTTGGTGCGCTGCAGGCTTTTAGTCCATTTCAGCCCATTGTTTGAAGACCATGCAAACCTGTAAACTCCCCTAGAGCCGATAAACCCTAAGCCCCTTTAAGGAGTTTAGACCTTAAACCCTACACCCTAAATCCCAAACCCTAAGTTTTGTTTTTTGGGGCCTGGCGACTCCAGACCATGCCCTTTAAAGTAACCCCCAGAGCCCTCAGCACGGTGGAACGTTATTCAGCACGCCTATTTTCTGTTTTTCTGGGGCCTTAGGTGGGAACCCCTCCTAGAATTTGAACACAGTGCAACATGATGTATGTATGAATGCAAGTATATGTGCATCTTAGACGCACGCCCGACAATCTAGCTAGCATGGAAGGACAGCTGTTCTTATAGGGTTTCTTCACAGGTTTTCATGACAGTGCGCGAGAGCGTCGAATCATTTCTGCAAGCCCTGCGGTTTAGGGTTTGGCGCTTATCAGGTTTAGAGTTCATGCTTTAGTGTGTTGCGTATAGAGGGCTTAGGGTTTAGGGTGCAGGGTATTTAGGGCTTAGTGCCTGGGGTCCATGGTTTAGGGTGTAGGGTATATTGGTAGTGTATTCCCAATGGTCCCTTCTTTACAAGGACCTGTAGAACAACCCCCGTATAGGGCTTAGGGCTGGCCCTCCACTGCTGGCTGCTAAGGCGCGAAGAGCCGCGAGGGCTGTTAGAGATTCGCGCGCCAGCGCAGCAGAGAGAATTGCTGGACCTGTTGGCAGTCTGGAGATTTCAGGCTTTAGGTTTTAGGGCTTTCAGGCTGTTTGGGGGTTTAGGGTTCAGGGTCTAGGGCTAAGGTTACTAGAGTTCTTTGAAGGGATGCAGGCATGAATCCCTACGGGAGCAACTGTATAAAGCTCAAGTATACATCCACGTCATTTTGTGCAGCCCTGCATTCGAAAAAATACAAACAACAAGAAAGGGAGGGTCAGGGTGTAGGGCAGTCAAGGTTCTGGCTCTAGCATCTGACTCTCCTCCTCCCTCGTCAGAACCACCTCCCATCCGCTCTGATAACACACCCTCCCAATCCAATACCATGATTTTGGATTGTTAGCGGGGGTGGCGGGTCATTGTTAGGGGCCAAGGGAAATGAGTACAGACCAAAATCCCGAAAAAAGAAGACCCGATGACTATCACATCAGTCTTGTTGGGTCCGTTTTTGCGAGGCGTTCTTCCCAGAATCCTCTCATGACTACATGTTCATTCCATTGTTTTGATAACTTGACGCTTTAGGTTCCAACTGCTTGTCGGGCCAATGGACAAACTTCACCCGTGCCCTGCGCAATGCAAGCAAAATCAGCGGATCTGTTGGGGATGTGAGGTAGTGTTAAACAGATCGTCCTAAGGTCCAATACCCCAAACCTAGTCCCAAACCCTCTCGAACCTAAATCCCCCAAAACCCTGACACTGTTAAACGATGCAAGACTAAACCTGCCCAAAGCCTGATGCCTACCCAAAATTGCCTACCTGGACCCCGAATGTATGTAGAATACGAGCCTTTTAACCATTGTTAAGGGTTTTAGGGTTTAGGGTGTAGAGTTTAGTAGGCCATCATGTTACCTTAGCCCAATCCTTGACCATCTTCAAACTTCCGCGCATGCTCGAAGATGTGTTCTGGCTCACAATGCTTCAGATGCCTGCATCCTGGTCTTGCCTAGATGAGTCTCGGACATGGAGACTCTTCCCCCAGACATGCTTGTTGGGTGTAGGGCTCTGGGTTCAGGGCCTTAAACCCTACACACATGTTGGTTAAAAGGCCCAGCATCTATGACTTGCAGGACTGTCTGCCATACTTCCTGCCTACTTTCAACCCGAGAATTATGAACTAACAAAATCTCAAGTGCCAAAGTACCCGCTACTTAGTCATCTATGTCTTTGTCTCCTAGTATAACCCCAAGTACTCAAGCTCAGTGTGCTGGAGTCCTAGGGCCTGAACCCTATAATCAACTTGAATTTCAACCCTAGGTCCGAAATCCTAACAGCTACATCCTACCTATATCCTAGCACCTCACTCAAATCCTGGAGCCAAACCTCAAACCCTAAATCCGCAGCTTGAAGTACTAATCCCTAAACCCCAATCCGTAATCCCTAAACCCGAATCCCTAAACCCTAATCCCCACACCCTAATCCCTAAACCCTAAGGCCTAAACTTTAGTCCCTAAGACCCCTAAATAAAATTGCATCCATGGCAGGCCTTCACCCTCCAACAGATGATGCCAGGAAGGCATCACTTGAGTTACTGCCTCCTCCACTTTGGGATGGGTGTCCTGACGCGGTTTAGGGTTTAGGGTTGATTGAATGGTGCAAGTACCCCCCCCGTAACATGGGGAGTTCAGGTCCCAAATACAATAATCAGCATGATATTTGGGACTTAAAGCCCCAATATGTGAATCGTTTTGGGGCTTAGGGATGAGGGCTTCTGGCGTAACATGTAATTCGGGTTTAGGGCTTGGGGTCTAATTAGGGTTGAAAGGTTCGCTGTGCTCTTGCTTGCAGGGGCGTGCAATCTAAGCTGAGGCAGCTAAGGTTGGAAGCATGGCTCCTCACATTGGCAATTTTCAACTCTAGGGGCAGTCTACAGGCCCGTCATGGCATAGATTTATACATACATACATACATGCATACGTACGTACGTACGTACGTACGTACGTACATGCATGCATGCATGCATGCATGCATGCATGCATACATACATACATACACACACATACATACATACATA
>CAJNIZ010017792.1:58320-68371 GCA_905231905.1 Symbiodinium pilosum
ATACATACATACATACATACATACATAAGTACATACATACATACATACATACATACATACATACATACATACGTACATGCATACATACATACATACATACATACATACGTACATACGTACAAACGTACATACGTACAGACGTACAGACGTACATACGTACATACGTACATACGTACATACGTACCTACATACATACATACATACATACATACATACATACACACATGCATACACACATACATACATACATACATACATACATACATACAGACAGACAGACAGACAGACAGACACGCACACACACATACATACATACATACATACATACATACATACATACATACATACATACATACATACATACATACATAGACACCTAGACCCTCCATCTACCCTCTATATACCCCAAATCCCCCCGAGTAGGGGCCATATACTCCTATTTAAGGGTGCAAGGAGGATCCTGAGATATATACATATATATGTAATCCTAACTTTAGGCACCCTCCAAAGGTACCCCTGCGCAATTTTGGGAAACCCTAAACCCTAAAAAGCTCATCCACCATACAACACCTATACACCCTCATCCTCTACAGGCCCCCCCAAACGTACCCCTCTTTTTGGGAAACCCGCATGTACATCTAGCAGCACCGGGAAGATGGCTCCAGTCTAACTGGGGGCTATGACTTTGACCTTAAGTACCCAGGTTGAAGGCCTGGGGTTCAACTGGTTTAAGGTTCAGAGCTGGGAATGGGTTCTTGGCGTTTAGGGTTAAGAGATTAGGATTTAGGGCTCGGGGTTTAGGATAGGGCTTAGGGTTTAGAAGGTCTGAGGCTTGAGGATGTTGGACCGACCCTGCCGCGCATGTCGCCGCTCTCAATGGTTTTCGTCTAAACACCTTAAAAGGGGTTATATAATGGAGAATTATAGGGGTTATTAACGGGGATACTAGGAGTTTGGACTATAGCTCACTTGGGCTTGAGAGTTTCAGGTCTATATTGATTCCTTGCCCAGACCCCCTGAAGAATCCAAAAAACGGAACCTCCCAAAAATCCCCTAGGTTCCCCCATGTAGTAATGAAGGTCATTTTGGGGGGTTCCATTTTTTGGATCCTTTAGGGGGTTTAGGGCTCATTGGGATGCGACCACTAACCCCAAGCCCAAGAGACCACGAGCCCGAAGTCCAGGCTCCTTTTCGGGGAGTTAGGGCTTCGGGTTTTACCGATGTAGGACCCACCCCCTACCCTGATCCCAAAGACCTAGTCCCCGAAGCCTGAACCCCTAAACCTTAAAACCCTCAAGGCCCAAATGATCTTCAGGAGCCTTCTCTATTTGCCGGCGCCAGGAACGAAAAACAGTGTAGCACCAAGCGGCGTCCTGCAGGCACAAGATGTTTTCTTATTGAGAATACTGCGTTGCTGTTCAGGAACAACTTTAATTCAGTTACCATAACATGCGTATGTAATAAGTAATCCGCTTTTCTTACGATAGGAGGCTGAAATGAGGGCTGTGGGTCCCCCTCAGATACCCCAACATACCAGAATCCCCATCATACAAACACCTTCCAAGAAGGGAACAAAGAAACTACCCCTTTCAGTTCCTAAGTCCTCAGTTTAGGGTTTAGGGTTCAGGGTTTGGGGTTTAGGGTTTAGGCATGTATGGGTCCAGGTTGGGGGCCAAGCGGTTTACCTTCCACTTTTAAACGTTCACATGAGCTGTAGTCTAAACTCCCTAAAGTGGGGCTATATAGGGTACTATTATAGGGCTTATGAAGGGGGATACTAGGAGTTTGGACTATAATGCACATGGATGCCCACGACAAAGGGGCCTGTTCTGACCGGACACTCATGTTTCTAAAGTCATCTACTTCCTGGTAGTTATAGATAACACATGCAACTGGCCTACTCCCGAACTTGGTGAGCCGCAAACATCCTAACCCCAAGCTCCAGACAAATCAGAACCTACCTTTGCAAAGCTACCATAGAAATCCATGATGGAAGTCCCTTCAAAGGGTAACAGTGTTTGTACCTACACCTTCCATCTATCCTCTATATAGCCCTAGATACCCACTAATAGGGACTCTTGTCCGCATGGATTTGTGGTTCAGGCATTAGCGCTATATTAAGTAGTTCTTTATTTAGTTAGTGGGCATGGGTCCCTGTTAAGGGACATGTTTGGGACCCCTATGTCCACCCACATGGTCTCCTGGCAACCCTCATATTAGTTGCTCTCAACAATTGTGGGCCCCTTTTGCCTATAGATTCCATTACGGCACCTAATATTTAGTGGTACCAAAATGAGACCCTAATTTTGGAGAATTACCCAAAAGTTACCCATACAAAAAGCAGCTAGTTAGGCTCAGGATTTGTCATTTGGGGGCTGCGCTCACTATCCGCAGGCCCATGGCTTCCCTCATTGACGAGGAGCATGTGCTATGCCAAATTCTCAAGGTAAGGACACTATGACGCAGACCTCTGATTAGTGAATCCCCTCACCTTAATAGGGATCCTTATATTACGGCCCTTAAAAGGAGGGGGTTTATTCATCATGGGTCTACATTAGCTATCATATGGGTATACCAAGCACAGGCTTTGCTTCCTTGGTTTTAGCTGAGTAGAAAAACGACGATCATCCCATTAAATCTGACAGATTGTCCGCAATGCTTTCTTCACGGCTTCAGACAATCAGCTCCCAATAACAACCGCCCACCTCAGACAAGGTGTGGCATGGTCACGATGAACGTAATATCGGTGAAGGAAAATCTATGATAATTGGCACATTGGGTCCTTGAAGCTGCTCTTATCTGTGACGCCTCTTTCTGGCAGAGTGCATGGGGATCAAGATATTGATTCTTCGGAGGTGTCCCCACCAAAAACATTGAAGTATGCAGGAATCCTGTCATTCATCCTTCCCATCATATCCAACAGAGCACAGTTTAGGGTTTAGGATTTAGGGCTTAGCGTTTGGGGTTTAGGATGTAGGGTCTAAAAGCAAACATTTAGCGCAACGTATACTGTCAGGGGTGGAGGGTGCGTTGAACACGAAGAGCAAGCCATCATCAATTATTCAGGCCCCTAAAGCTGGGTTGTTGTTAAGGATCTAGTTACAAAATTGGGGACACCCTATCCTTTACTGTATATACCCATTATGGTAACTCCATGTAATTTCCTTAAGAGCAACCCAGTTATTCCGGTCCCTGGAAACCTAAACCCTAAGCAAACTCAAGGTTCGGCCTCGCGCTCTGCGCATGATAGCATGCCTGCCGAGAAGCAGGATTGCAGGTTTTGTGAACACACTTACCCTAAACCCTAATCCCTTGCGGTTTCAAAAATGCATTGGGATTTCGGCTTAAGGGTCCTGGCTTTTTCTGAATGCTCTTTGTAGGTACATTTTGATAGACCCTAAACTCTAAACCCCTACACATTAAAGAGGGCCTACTGCAGGCAATATTTGTAGACATAACGCCCAGGGTTTGCCAAAGCAGGAAGAAAACGTTGAGCACGAGCAGCCGTGACAGTTTACAGGTGTGCTGCCGCTAGGGCTATAAGTCTATAAACGTCTACGTGTGTTGGTAGTACCTACATGGAGCCTAACCCTAAACCCCAAACCCTATGTTAACTGATACCTGGGAGCCTCACAGTGCTGCTCCCCTCCGCACCATCCCCCAAACGTTTTCCTGGTGCAAAAAAAAAAAAACATCATTACTCGTATTATGAGGCCCAAGATCCCAAACACTAGACTTCTACCAGATGCGAATAATCTGCCACACAAGCAGCAGTGTACAGAGCCCTAGGATTCAAGGACAAAAGCTTCAAACACAAAGGCCCTGGACATCATTGGTAATGTGATATACTTTGGGTCATGTAGGACTTCGTCCATCAACAGTACGTCCGTCCTTATTCTCTTGTAGACCCCTGGCCTTATCCCTATGGGACTGAAGCTTGCATGTAATTATCAAGAACTGACCGAAACCCTACTTGAAGTCTGATTTTAGGGTCAAGGTCAGGCGGGCCACGTGAGTCTTTCCTAGGTTCTACAATGCACAAGGCCAGGTGTTCGGGGATTTATATGTGAGGATGGTAAGGGAACCCGTGATGAACGGCTCCGTGCCCTAAAGCCCCGCCATAACATTCATATCCGAAAGCCTGTAACTAATCACCTCCCAATAAAGCCCCCCGCTACTACATCGGGGGGGGATTCGAGTTAAGGGATTTAACTCTAAACCCTAAGCCTTAAACCCTGAACCCCAGGGGAGTCAGGGGGATTATACACTAATCAGGAGCCTTGTAATCCAAACTCTGGGTCCCATGCAACCTGAGATCCAAGGAGTAAACGCAGTTTAGGGCTTAGGGTTCGGGTTTTAGGGTTCAGGGTTTAGGGTTTGGGGTGTAGGGCTTACGGGCTTAGAACCCCAAACCGTATACCGCAGCATCAATGTCTATTCGGCTTGGCACCCACATTGTGTGTTTGTGTGTGTATACATGTACATATACATGTAAAGACATCAAGGCCACTAAGATTGTATGTACCTGTATATTGATGGTGAGGTTGTTAGCGTGCTTTTCTACGTCCGTGTATATAGTTGATCGTTGAAGCTGTTCTGTGTCTACATACGTGTGCACGGCGTCCACTTGATGCCCGCATTCTAATCTTTAATGGCAACCTATTTCCTCGTTGTGCCTGAATATCCAACAGCAAACACCCTAAACTCAACCCCTACACCCTGAAGGCTCAAGCCCTAAAACAAAAACTGCATAAAACACAACCCCAAACCCAGAACCCGCAAAGCCTAAGCCTCTATATCCAAACCCTAAACCCCCAAAAGCCTAGACCCTATAGACCCTTACCCCCATACATCACATTCTAAACCATCAACCCGAAATCCTGCACCATAGAATAAACCTGAAAAGCTGAGCGGTCACTGCCTCGGCAAATCTTCGCTCGCAGGCTGCGCAGCTCCTTGAATGTTGCCCCAAAGGCCCATGTTTAGGGCTCAGCGTTGGGGCCCAAGTATATGCTATGTAGCTACATGGACTTTTTGGGTACCAATTATAGACTTGAAGGCCCAATCTAGGCAACATTCCTACGCTTTGAACCCAGCAGCAAGGCATACGGTAGATGCCTGGATAACTTCCAACATTATTGCCCCCTAATCCGCCAACAGGCACGGCCCCCAATCCTATACCCTGTAGTCCGCCTTAGGTGGATAGATTATGGCTTTGGGATGCTTTGGGTATATTAGAATAAGTTCCCCATATACCCCAATTTCTATCTACTTAAGGGGTCTCAATTCAGGATCCTGTGGATGTATAATTTGAGAAACTTTCCTACAGTAACATATGAACTAGTCCATATTTTCCCGCAGAATTTAGTGGACTTAGGTTCCGTATTTTTGGCCGTGCGGCCTTTATGGACCCCTCTAGTCCGTTTGCTTTTCTTGGGCCGCCCCCCAAAGGAAGCCCCCTATTCCCGCGAATCCTAACATGTTGAGGAGACGCTTTTCTTGAAAGCTAAAAAGAGTCGTCCTACAAACTCATCACGAGGCCACCCCCATGGTTGGAGACCTCAGCTATTTGATGACCGTCATATTTGGCTCTTATACGGACTGGTATCGGGCTTGTATAAAAATACGTCTTTGGAAGCTGAAACTTTCCTAAACCCTAAACCCTGAACCCTAAACGCTAAACCCTAAACCCTAAACACTAAACCCTAAACCCTAAATACTAAACCCTAAACCCTAAACACTAAACCCTAAACCGGTCCGGTCTCTCAGTAGCTTGTAGCCCCCACCCCCAGCGCTTGCAAATCCGAAGCTCAGACCCCCAGCAACCCGTGGGCCCTATAGCCTCCAACCCATGAGCCCTGCCCAGACATCCCTGTAGGGTTTAGGGTTCAGGGTTTAGGGCTTAGGATTTAGGATTTAGGGTTCAGGGCTTAGGATTTTGGGTTAGGACTCATGGTTTAGGGTTCAGGGTTTAGGATTTAGAGTCTTGGGTTTAGCATGTCGGGTTTAGGAGTTAGGGCTTATGATTAAGAGCATCTGGGAAGACTAGGTAAACACAAACCTCACAAAACCCTGAACCCTTAATGTTACTAAACCACCACGCCTTGAGCCCGAAACCACCATACCCTTAACCCTGGACCCGCTAAGCTCCTCAACCCTAATTCCCAAAACCCTGAAGCCCTTTTCCCACCCACCAACCCTGAACCATTGCTCCGTAAACCCTGCAGCCGTAAACCCCACAGTCCCTAAACCCTAAACCCCCATCCACCCTAAACCTTGAACCCTAAACCCCTAAACCCCCATCCACCCTAAACCCTGAACCCTGAACCCTAAACCCCTAAACCCCACAGCCCCTGAACCCCTGCACCCTAAACCCCTGAACCCTGTCAGTGTTCTCGTCTCCTCGCCCCTCTTGGCTTTGAGTTTCAAGGCCTTGCGCTTGTAACGGGCAACCTGAGAACATGGGTAATGAAGCCCTAAAGGGTTTAGGGTTTAGGGTGTAGGGTTTAGGGTTTAAGGTTTAGGGTGTAGGGTTTGGGGGTTTGGGGTTCAGGATTTTCTGAGTCTCAGGTTTCGGCTGAGGATCTAGGGTTCTGTTGCAAGCTTGGGCGTGGGGGTTTAGCTTCGGATCTTGGGGTTTACTGTTCAGTGTGAGTAGGGGTAAGGGAATTGTCCTTGGGGTTGTTTTCCTGGGTTTGGCAAACACTTCAACTTCTTGGGAAATCTAGGACCCCCTAAACCCTGAACCCAGTCAGAGGTAATCACCTTACGGGTGCAACCCAGAAACCCTTGATGATCTCCAAACCATCTGGAATCATCTGGATCAGGGCTTTGTCGAAGCCAGAGGGTGTCAGGGTTTACGGTCTAGGACATAGGGTGATGGGATGGTGAAGCCCAGGACATTTTCTCCCAAGTTGCGCATGCTGAGCCCAACACCTTCACAAAAACAGAAAAACATTCACGGCTGAACCCAAGCCCTTAAGCTCTCATTCCCAATCCCTACACGAAACACCCCTAAATTCAAACACCTCAACTTCAGGCCCTCAACCCTAAACTTTAAAACCCTATAATTGTACGCCAATATATATTTCACTCCTCATGATGCGGACCTGCCACAAAGGACTCCATTTTTTCTGAAGTCCCCATGTATGTTCCAGTATTTACTTAGCCCGCATTTGGGGGGATTGGGGTTCAGGTCAGGGTTTAGGGATTAGGTTTAGGGATTCAGGGCCGCGCGTTTTTAGGGATTAGGGTTTAGGGATTCAGGGCCTCGCGTTTTGGATATCACTTAGCCCCCATCCCCCTAAACCGTATACACCCTAACCCTCAACCCAAGCCCCATAACCTCCCCCAGGAAAAACATGGCTTCTTTTTGACAGCCACAGGATAAAGCCCAGGCCCTAAGAAATACCAACGAGTCCTAGGGTGCATAAAGGGTTCAGGGTTCAGGGCTTATGGTTTAGAGTTTAGGGCTTAGGGCACACATTGCATGAGACTCACCAAGGCTGCTTGCAACCAACAACCACTGAAACTCCCTGAAACACCAACACAGACAGTCTGTGGTAAGGATAGTCGACTTGTTGACGCTGAAGGTCTGCTTGGGAAGGAAAACATGAAGCACAAGAAAACAAGTGATCTTGGTGCCTGCCTAGGTCTAGTGACCACATACCTATGGCAAGAAACCAAGACACATGCCCTCAATAACCGTATCGTTCAGCCGCGTAAGAACCTTCTGCTGCAATCTGTTTAAACCAAACGAAGCAACACTCCAGAAACACATTGTTGGATGACGTGTTCTTGCTGCAAGATAACCGATCTTTCCCAACTCCAGCGAGACCAACGAAGCCTAAAGCCTTTCATGATGACCTCTAACCCCCTCCATCCACAAGCTTCAAAACCAAAACCCCAAACCCTAAAGCCTGAACCCTGAACCCTACACCCTCAATTCTTAATCCCAAAGCCTAAACCCTCAACCCTGCACCTGCAACTTCTTACCCCTAAACCCCAAACCTTCAAAACCTCAACCTAAACCTCAAAGCTAATTGAGTAACACATGTAAAAAGAACTTGGATGAAATGGAAGGTGGGCTTATGAGGGTCGCATGCAGCGGATGTAGTTCTGTGAGGCTTAGGGTTGAGACTCTGAGGTAAAGGGTGGGGTCAGGGTCTTGGGCTGAAGGGTTGTGGGGCTAGGGATAAGGCTTAGGGTTTGGGCCATCCCAAAACCACATAACTATCATGCGATTGTGGTAGGATTTCCGTTCATGCTTGCGCGACACGCAAACTGCAAGTGACCGCACCCCCGCCTTGTCGGAAGTTTATGCTTTTGGCTGTCCCTGGCTGCCTCCCTTTGGCGCGACGGACTGCTGGTAATTCCATCAGACGTAGCGTCTGAGGCACACGCACTCTAGCGAAGAAAACCAAATCTGATTCATGGTAACGGCTGGCTCATCGATTACACACGGCCCTCCTATATGCAAGAAGCGGGCGCCGGCGCAGCACGTCAATGCTTCTATTCATGGAAAGTCAGCATGGCCTTGGCAGCTCCCCTTCAACATCGGCAACATAACCTTGCACGTGAACTGTCACACCACCATTCTAATTTCAGTGATTGGAATCCTCTTGCTACGAAGGTGACATGGGGGTGATCTGTGGTTCCGGGCTGTGGGCTAAGGGTTGGCCCCTAAACCCTTAACCCCAAAACCTCTAAAACTCCGAAATCCAAAAACGCAAGCCTAAGCCCTAAAAAGCCCTGAAGCCCTGAAACCCCAAAGTACATAGAAACGAAAGCCTCAACATCCGACTCGCTCCGCGAAGCTGCAGAAAGCCTAGGCTCCTTCAAAGGTCGAAGGCTGAGGACTTCTACAGGACTTTGGCTTTAAAGGCTTAGAGTTCAAGGATTTGGGGTTGTTTAAGGGTTGTAATTCAAACTTAAGGGTTTCAAGGTGTAGGGGAGCTTGGGGAAATTTCGGTTTGCAGGATTTAGGCCTTAAGGGCTTGGGGTTGAAGGATTCAGGTCTCAAGGGTCAAAGGTTTGAGGGCTTAGAGTTCAGGGTATAGGGTTGAGAATTTTGGGGACTAGAACTCAAGTGTTTTTCAAGGTTAGGGGTTAAGCATCCAAAAACTACCCTTAGCACCACCCAATGTATACTCATTCAGAATAAATCCATGCCACAGGCGTTGCGCAGCATCATATATCCCTAATGTAGGTGGAAGGAAGCATGACCATGCTGTAAGTTGTTAGCCCGAACACGAAAACCGCAGCCGAGAAATGCTGCTTCATTGGGACTGTTGCTTGTGATTCAACGTCTAGCGTGCCTTCGGCTTGCCCCAAGGATCCAAATACCCAAATAGCAAATACTAATGATAGTAATAGTAATGATAATGGTAAAAATAGTACTAATAATAATACCTAATAATATTCACAGTAAGAATAATAATAGTAATAACAATAATATTGCTAGTAATAATAATAATAATGGCCCCCTACACCAACGTCGTAAACCATTCGGGGCCAAAGTACGCCCTCTTCAGGGACGTGGAATCTTGGAGTAGGGCAGGGTTTAAGGCATAGACTTAGGGTGCAGGATGCAGAGTTTAGACTGGGTTGGCCCCTAAAACCATTTGAAAAATATTAGTATATAGGGTCCCTTATTAAAGCCATTAGGGAAAAGGTTAAATATCCCAGGGGCCTACCCAGTTAGATTGCAGCCATTTACAGGCGCAGTTCAGGATGCTGTCATGTGGTTTTTGAATATAGCTTGTTTTCTGAGGGACTTAGGACCCCCAACAAGGAAAAGAGCTTACTCAACGCCCCTAAGCAGGCTGCAGCAAACTCGCTGTACTGTGCAGTACATGAGGATCTTTGGAGGAGTGTCAACTGAGTCGCTATCAAAGCTGGGGTCTGCAGGACGACCAGGAACTGACCTGGGCTGCACCTGGCATGACATGGAAGCCTTGCCGTGCCTGGCATCAGAGGGCTGTGTCGGGATTCCATGGGGCTCACTGGACGACACCTCCACTGCTGCGATAGGGATGTGCCACTTCTGTCG
>CAJNIZ010017792.1:68420-91354 GCA_905231905.1 Symbiodinium pilosum
GCCACTTCTGTCGAGGGGTGTGATGTGTGATGGCGGCAGGTCGGCAGTCTGGCCGATCGCATGGTGTGGAACACAAGCCCTGCCAGACTGTGCCCGGAGATCATGTTACTTCTCATGCTAGGGGTAAACTCAACAAAGAAAGAAACAAAGAGGCAAGAGCCAGAAAGACTGCAAACTTGAAATCGCAAAACCCCTAAAGCCCTGCGCTCACATTACCACCTACACCCACCTTTCAAGCCTTGAACCTCATCCTGAATCCCAAGCCCTAAACCCCAAACCCCAGCCCTAAACCCTGCGACCCTCAGCCTGCATGAAAACAAGCACAGCCAACCTAGTATTCCCTCTTACTGGGGTTTAGGATTTAGGATTTAAGGTCAAAGTTTTACTAGCAATTAGTTGGGAAGTAGGGAATCAATGTAGGATATAAGGACTTTCCCTTATGCCCTACAAACCCCCAGTAAATTGTTCGCGGCCAGGGCAGCCTCGTAGTGTTTGGCGTCTGTAGTTCAGTGTTTCCAGGTTTGAGGGTTCAGGGCTAAGGTTTCAGGCTCTAAGGGCGCTACGTAATGTTGGTAAGAAATTATAATGCAGAAGGATTCTTCAGACATGCCCAGTAACAGCATATGCTGCACGAGTTCCCCTGTTCTAGTAATTCAAGGCCTTCTTCTGCAAGCATGAGGTGCATGGAGCTGAAGTGCTCTAGCAGAATCATACACCCAACCCTAAACCTTAAACCCTGAACTTGAGTAAGAGCAGCTACCGCAGGGATCCAGTCCTCCATGCCGAAACTCTCACCTTGAACCTAGATTCTAGTTCCCTGTTGGGTTAAGATCAAAACTCCCAAGTTTAGCACCATGAAAATCAGAATGACACAGGTATAGGGGCTACTATAGTCAGGGATCCATTCCTCCATACCTAGACCCAAACCCTAAGCCCTAAAACCTGAACCCTAAACCTTAAAAACCTAAACCCCTAAAAGCCTAAAACCCTAAACCCTAAACCCTGAACCCTGTGCCCTGCTTGAGGATGGAGGTAAACCTGTAGGCTGGGAAAATCCCCTCGACACCTCGCAAGTCATCGCTCTTCGGATCGACGGCGCCTGTGCAGCTGTAAAGGAAGGCGTTGGTCCTAAGGTTCAGGGTTCAGGGGGTTTAGGGTTCAGGGTTTGAAGGTTCAGGGTTTAGGGCTTTAATTAGGGACCAGGGTTTAGGGAGTTTAGGGTTAGAGATCAGGGTTTAGTGTTTACGGTTCAGGGTTTAGGGTTCAGGGTTTTAGGGCTCAGGGTTTAGAGGCCCAGGATTTAGAATCTTGAGTCCGAAGGTTCAGGTTTTAGAGATTTGGACTTAGAGGACAGCGTTTAGCGGTTTAGAGTTTAGCGGTTTAGAGTTTAGAGATGTGGGGCTGTGAGGCTCAGGAGGATAAGGGTTGATAAGTTTGAAGGTCTAGGGTTTCAACGTTTGGGATTTAGCGTCCGGAGGCTGAGGCGGGTTTAGAGGATCAGGATTTAGAGATTGAGGATTCAAGGTTTCGAAGTTCAGAGGTTTTGGCGGGTCAATTGTCAGAATTGCGCTCTGAGACAAAGCGCATGAGGATACTGCCTGCTGGCAGATTACAACCTTAAGGTATATAGTCCTCCTTAAGTAGACAGAATATAGCTTTGGGTATATTATAATACGATCCCAATTTACCCCATATTTCATCTGCTTGATGGGGACTGTACGTTTTGCATTAGCTGCTGCTTACTCTTTGAGATGTATAGTCTAAACTCCTAGCCCCTTAATCACCCCTATAATACTCCCCTATATAACCCCATGTTTAAGGAGTTTCGACATTGGCTGATGTAGCAGCGGCAAAAGCAAAGAGAACAGACGCAGAAGGCAAGGAACACTGCAGCAGTTTAGGGTCTAGGGCGCTGAAGGTGAGGAACACGGTTTAGGGTTTAGGGTTTAGGGTTTAGGGCTGAAAAATGGTCTCCCCCATCACATGGAACCTGAAATGACACCCTACGCAGACTACTACTTTATGATTGTAGAACTAGTAGTAATCCTATTGGCAGCAATAATAAGGTTGGTAGTAATAGTAGTGATAGCGATCATCGGAATAAAAATAGCACTGGTAATAATAGTAATAGTAGCAATAACAATTTCATATTAGCAATAAAAGCATCAATAGCAATAGTAATACTACTCCTCATACTGAAGACCCTGAATGACCTTACTATACCACAGTACAATAAGAACAATACTTAGGGTCATGCAGGATTTTCAATGTCCACCGTAGTAATAGTAGTAAGAAAAGTCAGAAACCCTACACCCGAAACCCTAAACCCAATTCTACAGTTTTACATGCAATCTTGGGGACTGGCACTGTGTCATCACCCGTTCTCTTTTCGGAGGCGGAGGAACTTAAGTTCCGGTGGAAGGAAGAAACTGCTGCTTCATGCTTCTTTGGGAGGAGAGGTGCAGGCTTGACAGTCTGTAGATGATGGTTTACGGTTTAGGGTTTAGAGGATTGGGTAGGACAACGCACTTGTGATCGAATTACGAACAAGGGCATCGAACCCAAACCCCAAGAACTTTGATAATAAGATCCTGAACCTAAGTGCTGCGCTTTGGAAAGCCCTCCTCACACGTATCCTGGACAGCTCATATTTGTGGCCTATCAAGCTTCCGAGCCCAAACACCCTGAACCCCAAGAACTCGGCGATAAAAAAGCCAAACCTTTCAAACACGAAGCTAGACATCCGCCTCAAACACAGAACCTTGAGCCTTGAGGCCTGCTACCTCCATTCTAAACAGAATTGAGTAGTGGTGTAACCAGAAGTATAGGTAGCAACTAAATTCCCTGAACCTTTCGGTGCATCCTACACGCTAATTCCTGCTGCTCCCATATCCGCAATGCAACCTCTACATCCAGCCCAAAAACCTAAGCCCCAACCCTCAGACCTGAACTCTAAGACCCCAAGAAACCTAGACCCACCCTATTCAGCCCCTACTCCCTGAATTCTGTGCCCTGGTGGCCACGTTCCTTGCCAAGAGCCGCGTCAGGAATAGGAGGTCGGCCTTGACGAATGGGTGGTTCTCAAAATTAGGAGCCCCTAGGAGACCCCAGAAACCCCAAGGACATGTAGGGACGATGGGGGATGATGGGGGGTCCTTCTTGGGCATTAGATGTGGATTTGTTCGGGAAACGCCCAAATAATTCATGGGGTGTTGTTTTGCTGCTCGTAGTAGGTGAGCTTGTGTTCAAAGTTCATGTTCAAAAGAGAACAACAAGATTAGCATAACTTCCAGCATCCCAATGAAGAATCCTAGTCATTGAGGGCTTTATCGATTAATCATGTCTTGTTTGAAAGGAGGTGAAGCGCTGCACTGAGGATGAGCGAGTTTTTGGGTGAAAGTTTTGCGGGTAAAGGCTTGGGGAAGATTTCAGTTTGCAGGTTTAAGATGTACGGTGCTCCTTGCGACGCCCCATTCCTGACACAAGGCCCAACAAAAAAAACTAAACCCCTATACCCTATACCCTAAACCCCTAACCCCTGAACCCTGAAACCCCTAAACCCTGTACCCCTACACCCCAAACCCTATACCCCTTAACAGTACTCATGAGCAGCCCGTCCCCAAAGATCCTTGAGACTCTGCAGCCACGATGAAGGTACCTTCAGCCCCAACTTCTGAGCAACCGCGTGTGAGAGTGTGGGCTTGAGGTAGGGTTTAGGGTTTAGGGTTGAGGTAGGGCATTGTGTTACTTATACCCATAGGAGCTATAGTCTAAATCTTTAATAACCCCTATAGTAGTCCCCTATATGATTCCCTGTATGATCCCTCTCAAGGAGTTTAGACTAGAGCTTATATGGACAAGTACTTTCAAAACTCGGGGCTTGGCTTGCGTAGTCAAAAGATTACCAGTATCTTTATTCTAGGGTAGGGTTTAGGGCAGCAACCTTTAAACGGATCCCAGATACTTGAGTTTCGTCGGCGTAGTGCTGATTATCAGGATTCCCGGGAAGCCTGCCAAGCTTTCGAGCCCTCCCGGAAAATCCCGACAATTCAGATTCAAAAGGGTTTAAGGCTTAGAAAGCGTCCTCGAAACACAGGGTTTAGGGTACAAAAAAACCCATCCTCAAACCTCCCCAAACATAGAGAGGCCCTCAACCCTAAACCCAAAACCCTAAACCCGAGAGCCTCTAGTCCCCCTTGAGTAGATAGAATATGGCTTTGGGTATATTATAGTAAGATCCCCATACCTCATATTCTATCTACTTAAGGGGGACTATAAGACCAGTGCGAGGGATTCTTTGTTCTTGCCACCTTGTCCCGGCCGCGGCAGGCATGGAAGCCCCGCAACGGAGCCCAGGGCCAGTTGGTTCTCATACCTGAGCAGGGTAAGGGTTGTAGGGTTTAGGGTTTTGGGGTTTAAGGTTCAGGTTTATGGTGCAGGGCGTCAGGCTTAGGGTTGAGACCTACCGCATGTCCATAATACTAGCATATATACCCCTTGTCTACTGATTAACGGCTGTTGTTACGGAGTTTGCAAGGTAGGATGTATAGAGTTTGGGGTGTTTGGGCGCGGGTTGAAATGATACCACTGAGCGTCAAACTACCAACATGTGAAGGCGTTTTCAATTAAACTCTACTAAATGCTGAAGTTTGTTTGCTATTGAAAAAATCGGGCACTTGAAGTCCAGCTTTGGAGGTGTTGAGGGTTAAAGTTTAGGTGTGGAAGATGTTCGTTTGTCTTGGATTTACTTTCTAGTGCCCCAGGGTTA
This sequence comes from Symbiodinium pilosum, assembly GCA_905231905.1. Taxonomy (NCBI): domain Eukaryota; class Dinophyceae; order Suessiales; family Symbiodiniaceae; genus Symbiodinium; species Symbiodinium pilosum. The sequence goes on from CAJNIZ010017792.1 coordinate 73,189, forward strand.
CCTTGAAAGCAGGAAACGGGCATATCCTAGACCCGAAGGACGCAATCGTTGTTCAAAACAATTCCTGGCTTTCCTGACAGCGGCACATGTGATCATGATGTTGATCTTTATCAGCATTTGCTCCTTCTGAGCACCGGTACCAACTAAGTTCCTGAAGTGTATGCTGGTCTGGATCTGAATTGAAAAAGCCCTCTGGAAATGCCGAAGCTTAACTCGGCTTAGCCGTAATTCCCCTGAGCCGTCAATACTTGCCTCATGAACAGAATGTAGGAGCCAGCATTAATACTTAGACTATAGAGGATTCGGGGATATTGCCCCAAGAATGGAAAAAGAGTGTAGAACGGAACATTAAATCTAAATTGAAGATGGGATTCTACAGGGACTTGTAAAGATTCTGCATTGCAGAAGCCTGAGTAATGACCAATATCACGTTGAGGTCTATTTGAGGTACGCAGGCTATACCAAGAAAAAACAAAGAATTTAGAAACCCTATATAACCCATTGTCGTCGTTTCCATTCTGGTTTCCATTATCCCTATATAACCCCAATAAATTATGGTAGTTTCCATTCTGTTTTCCAGTATCCCTATATAACCTATATTACCCGATATAAACCCCAATATATACCCTATATACTATAATCCCTATATAATCCCTATAATCCCTCTAGTTTTCCAAAAGCTGGCAAGAGGCCGTTGGCTCAGTCGGCGCATCTCCTTCGAACAAATGTGATGGCCATGGGATGCCATGGGGTTTCGTGCTGGCGTACACAAGCTCCACCTTTGTATACACTCCATAGTGTAATGCTGCAACTCTTGTGGTAAGGACCACCAAAAGGCGAGTTCTGTTTGTGGCAGCCCCTCTGTGTTTATTCAGGGATAGGAACAGGTGATTGATAAACTACCTAACGCAAAATCTTCCCGCTCAACACCTTAAACTTCCCCAACCCCTGTTCAAAAGCTGGATGAAACATGTTGCACTCCTCCCAGACCCTCCCAGTACCCTCTATACAGGCCTACGTACCGAATGTATATTTCTTTCGATACATAAACCCTAAATTCCAAACCCTTGATCCCTAAATTGCTAGAGTAGGGGCAGCGCGAGCATTAGTAAAGGCGAAATGGCTAGACCGTGAGACCCTCCAACTTCAAAGAGCAGTGTCTAACATCAACTATTCAAACATCGGTCATACTTGAGTCTAGCATCATTTAGTTGATAGGCCCCCCCCCCCCCAAAGAATACATGCAAAACCCAAGCCCCAATTAGGGACTATTCCGGACTGATAGAAGGACTAGAAGGGGCTATTGCAGCCCTAGGGCTCCTTTTAGTGGGGGCATCTCTCAAAAACACGAGAGTTAGGCTGCAAACGACTGCTAAAGCAGTACAGCCTCCACACAGGAACGACCCCCAAGCGAAAGACACGGGCATCAGAAACTCCAGGGCAACCTCAAACTTCACGGTTTAGGGTTTAGGTTTGGGGTGTGGAAACTGCGACTCCCGGACAGAAGCGCGCAATCTTTGGTAAAACTGCAATCCCGGAACCTAAGCCTTAAACATCCTTAAACCCTAGGTACTTGATTACATCCTAAACCCTGAATCTTAAAACCCGTCTGTCAACGCCTAAGCCGAAACCCCAAGCCCTAGAACCTTAAACCCCCAAACCCTAAAATCCTAAACCCTAAAACCCTAAACCGTTAAACCTTTAGTCTTAAGCCCTGAACCCTTTCCCTAGACACTCACGCTCCCAAGCACAAGGCTGCTGTTAAGGAATATCGATTAAGTTCCCATAATGTTTAGGGTCAAAAAGGGTACACCGCCTTTCGGCGCGACGCCCGAACATGTCTGCTGTGCAGACGATGCTCTAGCATCAGTTGAGGTTTGTGAGAATGCGGCTCGCCAAAACTCAGCCTACGCTGAACCTTCGACCCTGCCCTGAAAGCACGCCATGCTGGAGAAGACAACGGGCAGCGGAAGAGAGCCGATGACGCACAGGTGCCACGCTGCCCATGATCCGGGCCGGGGTTTCCCGTCGGATCAAATGGCCAACGCCCTTCAGAGGTCCATGCGGCCGGGCAAGGCTCCATCCGTCGGGCAAGCACTGCAGCCGGCGTTGGCACATGGAGACTGCCAACCCAGGGTCTGGGCTTGCATGGGGGGGTTTCCCAAAATTAGGGGTACCTATTTTGTTGCTCCCCAAAAAAAGGACTATAGACGGTGTCTATCTTGGGGTCCCCCTCTGTAAGAAAACTCCAATAAAGAAATTAATACGGCTTCCCCAAATAGAGTAACCCAAATCCCTAAATCCCTAAACCCTAAATCCCTAAACCCTAAACTCTAAATCCCTAAGCCCTAGAGACCCTAAACCCAGCAGCCCAAGGTTGCACCGTCCTCCTCGTGCTGCATGACAACCCCGGCCATATCCCGGGCGTGTCTTGCAACCTGACAGGTCCAGCTTTGGTTTAAGGGTTCAAGGTTTCAGGGTTTATATAAGGTTATATAGGGATCATATAGGGTTCTATAGGGATTATATAGGGTTACATGGGAATTATATGGGGTTTATGTAGGGATCATATAGGGTTATACAGGGATAATGGAAAAGAAAATGGAAACGACTAGTTAGGGTTTAAGGTTTCAGGGTTTAAGGGCTTAGGGTTTTGGGGTTTCAGGGTTTAGGGTTTAAGGGTTTAGGGCTTCAGGGTTTATAGTTTCAGGGCTTAGGTTTAGGGCTTTACATTTTAGGTTTTACCGTTTACTATCGGCCCTGTCGAGGCGTCATAGGGATTTGCGTTCGGTTCCAGAAGCACCATTTACAGCTTAGGGATATAACCCGAATAATGAAGAGTGAAAAGAACATGAACATCGAATGGAAACTAGCGGCTTCATGTGGGGGATTTATAAGGTTGTAATGTAGGGACCTCAGTCACTACCCATATCCTGTTGAGGCCTATTCGAGGTACCCTACACACCCTAAACCCTAAGCCTTAAACCCTAAACCTTAAACCCTAATCTCGGACAATAATGCTGGCAACAACTAGGCTTCCTTGTAATGAGTTTGGGTTGGGTTTAGAGAGGGATGTATGGCTAGCATGGTATTCTAGGGTCTAGAGGGGGTGAACTATCAAAACCATGTGCGTCATATAACTCGGACACTCCACCCTAGACCCTAAACCCCTAAACCCTACACCCTAAACCCTTTACTATTTGGGACATGGCTCCACAAGAGAACCCTTTTTGAGGACTATCTAGATTCTAGAAGCAAGGTGGGGCGGCTCTATGGTCCCCCCTTAAGTAGATAGAATATGGCTGTGGGTATGATATAATCAGATCCCCATATACCCCATATTCTATCTACTTCAGGGGGACAATAAAGTTACTCTACACTTCTAAGACTGCTTGTTTCTTGGGAGCTGCAAGTATGGTACTAACGGTGGGTCAACTTACCCTGGTACTCCAGGCTTCAGTCCGGTGCCGAAAACACGGTTTAGGGTTTAGGGTTGGATTCTGTTGCCTTTGGGGCCGCAACCCCGATATTTGGGTACGGGTATGACCCTCAGGGTAATACCTTGCAAGACTTCGCAGGGTATTTGTTAGAAGAAGAAGGATCCCTCCTGTTGTAATAGGAGTGTGAGATGACCCTAACATAGTCCTTACTATCCTTTATAGCTACTATTACAGGGTGGGGAATCCCCTGAACATATTTATGCTAGAAGATTCGCAACATGCCGGGCACGCGCGTTGCGACATCTCTTCTTCGTGCTGCTGCCTGCAAGCAGGTGTCGCGCAGGCATTACTTGCACGAACTAAATTCAGGGGAGCAGTTCTGCTTCTCCCCTATCGAATATGATGCAGGAGCCTCACTACATGCAACGACAAGGACTGCATGGTTCGCAATTCTTAGGCCCCTACATTACTGGGTCTGGACTTGTTCAAAACCAGGCGTTTGAGACATATGAAAACGCAGCTTGGGAATGCTGGCACAATGTGGCAACCCAGAAGAGACTTCAAATAGCGTCGTTTTGCGCAGTTCCCTGTTTTTTGAGGAGGCCTCAGCTGGATGTACTTCAAGAGCTACCCAGACCCCCAAAAGGATTCAAAAAATGGAACCCCCAAAATATGATCCCATTACAACATTGGGGAAACTAGGGGACTATTAGGGGGTTCCATTTTTTGGATCCTTTTGGGGGTCTGGGTCTCTCCTTTCAGGATGTATGGCGTCCCAAGCATCCAACCACCCCTTCAGTGCTGCTTAGGTTTTAGGGTTTAGAGTTTAGGGTTTAGAGGCTGGCCAGACTCATCTAATGTGCCCTAGCAGGAGTGCGGGGGCCATCAACTGCAGGCAAGCGATGAAGCATTTTCACGCCATACACACTTCTCATCGGTCTTCCAAGCATTGGGGTTCTCCATATATACACTCAAACACTGTAATCTCTATGAGGAAGGCCGTCCAAAAAAAGGAACTCCCATGATTTTGAAAGCCCCCTTGAGCCTTTGGCTGCTTATAATCCTGCCTACCCTCAACTCTCCATCCCAAGTAAGCCCTATGGATCTCTACCATGGATGGCAGAAATCTTGCATCCCCTCTTATACCTGATACTCCAGGAATTACACAATGTCATGATAGCCTCCATCCAACGTATGCCACCCTTGTAAACCCCGCAAAAATGAACAGCTAATCTTTGGAATCCCTATTGTCCCAGTCGGGGCCATGTGAGCTATAGTCTAAACTCCTAGTATCCCCCTTCATAACCCCTATAGTAGTCCCCTATATACTCCCCTATATAAACCCCCTTTAAGGAGTTTAGACTATGGCTCATATGAATTAGAACGGCCTAGTAAAATCCTCTCGTCTCAAGGCTCCAAGATGGACCCTTAGTGGTGACCCCTGCAACCTATGGGCTGCAATATGGGGAGCACCTGGTTATATAGGGGCATAGGAAACTGAAAAATATAAACGCCCAAAAGGTTGGTATACGTTAGATATAGCCCCCACTCTGTAATGGTGGTATACTAGGAATAAGAGAACCCTAATATAGTCACCATTATCCCTCATAGTCACCATTACTGGGTGGGGGGTCCACCTAATGTATAGGGTAATGGTCCCTAAACCACAAACACTAAACCCTAAACCCTAAGCCCTGAACTCTGAAATCCTAAACTCTAAACCCTAGAACCTAAACCCTAAACCCCCCTTTGCCTAAGCTGTCGGGTTTGCTCCCGCACCTGCGTCCTCATCTCTCAAAATCTTCAGGGTTCAGGGCCTATTAGCTTGTATATTAGGGGTATATCAGGGTTATATAGGGTTTCGGTTTTAGGGTTATATTTGTATTGGGATAATGGAAAATGAAATTGAAGCTACTATTTAGGGTTTAGGGTTTAGGTTTTAGGGTCTAGGGTTCAGGGCCTATAGGCTTCGAGATTTGAGATTTACGGGCTGGGTTAGGATTTCAGGTTTATGAGGTTTAGGTTTGAAGCCAGAGGGTGCAGGATTTCGCGTTTATAGGGTTTCTAGGCTAGGTTTACGACGCCCGCCCCCACCCACCCTATGACGCGCCAAATGCCCGCTCATCGGAATGTGCTGTGGGTAGCAATGCTTTGGTGCTTGTGGATGTGGTCGAAGTGAACGTCATTATGGGTGCCGGCATGGGTTCACTTGTTTTGGATGCGGTCGTGGTGAACGTTATCATGGGTCTGGGCATGCATGCGCTAGTATCTTGTTTTGCTGTAAAGAGCAGTAATCCTGCAGTTGTGAAGTATCTATATGGATGCTATGACCATGGATGCGCACGTAACATGAAGGTGCTGCTAGCAAATAGGAGGGGGGGGTGGTGAGGGTAGGTTCAGGATTTATGGGCGTTGAGTCGGGGCTCAGGGCTTAGGTGTAACTGTGGCTCTCCAATGTCTAGGCCGCGTTACATGATATGGGTTCTAGGCGGTTGATAGATAATAAATGGCTGAGAAGCGGTGTTGAAACGGCAGAACTTCTCCTCAACATGAAGAGTCCATTCGTCAGATCGCCACCAAGGACTAGGTATCTAATCTAGGATGATATGCATGGGCTTTTAAATCTGAAGCATGCCCATACTTAATCTTCTAAGGAGTCCAACGTCCTAAGCGCCCAGGGTTTTTGTTGGCAATCTCTCACTCTTCTCCCACTCCTGGGGCAAAACTGCAGGGTGCAGAACAGGACAGCCACTGATTCCATTGATGGTTCACAGAAACAATTCTGAAGGAGATCAGGGTCCAGTGGTTTCACATGGCAATTCCCACGAACTGGTGGCCTCAAACCATAAGCCACGTAGGGTTGGGGGGTCTAAGTCTAGGAACTGCCTGCATTTGCGGTCCAAGAACCCCCAACAGCGCAAGTATTTAGCGTCTTTGGTTGAAAAGTGCACTGGCGGAAGGGGCCTGAAATCTTCCAACACCAAAGCCTCAAGCGGCTGCTAGACGCCTTCCATTATAATGTTGTTCGTGCTTAGTTGGGAACGGAGGAACGAATCATAGCGGCTACTACCGGGCTCAGATCGGAGGCTATCTGGGGGAAAATGTCCACTCGACGACCCAACTCACTTCCCAATGTTTCTCTATCTGCCCGGGAAACCCGCAAACAAAATCAGCTATCCGGGGCTAATAACAACCCAAATCTGCATAGATCTGATCTCTATATATGATATTGCCCCGGAAACAATTTCCAAAAAAAAGAAAAGAAAAAAACCCAAACCCCTAAACCCCTAAACCCCTTAACCCCTAAACCCCTAAACCCCTAAACCCTACACCCTAAACCTTAAACCCTAAGTTACAAATCTCCACCTTGAAAGCCCTGAGGCGCAGGCTCCAGTTGGAGCTGCTGCTGCTTGAGCCTGCTTTCCGGGGCTTCCCTCAAAGGAGTTTAGGGTTTAGGATTTAGGGTTTAAGGTTTAGGGTTTAGGAATTTAGGGTCTAGTGTTTAGGGATTAGGGTTCAAGGTTTGGGCTTTAGGGTTTGGAGAAGATTTAAGGTGTAGGGGTTATATAGGCTTAATGTCTAGGGAAAGTTTAAGGCCAATTTGGGGGCTCTCAGGCTTTAGGATTTAAGAAGTCTGGCTTATACTTTAGACGTTTAGGAGATGCCTCAAAGCCCAGAAGCCAGAAGCTCTAGATCCTAGCCCCATAGCCCGTTGATGCTCAACATCACTTTAGATCCCCAAGATACCCTTGAGTAACAATCAAGTGCTGTTGAGCATTGAGGTTAAGCGCTGAAAGCACCTGCCACACTGACAGGATCAGCAACTTCGCACGAAGCCTGGGCCTCAACACCAATCCCTAAACCCTAAACTCTACATCCTAAACCCTAATCTCTTAACCCTAAGCCCTAAGCCCAAACCCTAAACCCTAAATCCCAAACCCTAAATCCCCTAAGCCCTAAGCCAAAGGCACGCTAACCGCTGTGCATTCGCAACCCAGTTCTGCATCATATTCTCTGTCAGCGTGGCCATCATGGAATCATGCTCTGAACTCTGGGAATTCAGGTATAGTGTAGTACAGGTCATGTAGGGTTTAGTGTGTGTTTTCAATGTCTTTTCGTGGTGCCTTTTCTCCACTCCCAGGGGGTTAGGTTTAGGGTTGAGGGTTTAGAGTTAAGGGTAGGCCCCCACCCACTAATAGTGAGCACAAGTGATAATGTTACGTTATTCGCGCCTCTATATGTTCCTAGTATACCACTATCAGTGGCTGAGGGCCTAACCCAAATCATTGCCTTCAGGATCCAACTACCCAAATATTGGCATTCAAAGACAAAGGCAGCTTGGCAAAGGTCCCGGGGCCGGCCGACCACCTGACTCTTCTTCATGAGGCCAGTTTCGTCCCCGGGGTCCATCCACGTCCATTTTTGCACCCTCTCACCCTGCTCGGCATCATTGACAACTTTCAGGAGTTCGGCAATAAACAATCCAACAAACGCCAGTAATGACGTCGTCACTCTCGCTCTGTCCTCCGCTTGGAGGTCCTGCAAGTTGGCAATGAGAGTCCTGGTTGTCTCTGGACTGAAAAGGCTCTGTCTTGCAGCATCATCTAGGGGATCTGGGTTTAGGGATTAGGGTCTAAGGTTGAGGGTCTAGGGTTTAGGATTTAGGGTTTAGGGTTTAAGGATTAGGGTTTAGGGTTTAAGGTTTGGGCTTTAGGGTTTGGAGAAGATTTAGGGTGTAGGAGTTACATAGGCTTAATGTCTAAGGAAAGTTTGGGGCCGAGTTGGGGGCTCTCAGGCTTTAGGATTTAAGATGTCTGGCTTATACTTTAGACGTCTACGAGATGCCTTAAAGCCCAGAAGCTAGAAACTCTAGATCCTAAGCGCCATAGCTCCCTGATTCTAAAGCGCACTTTAGATCCCCAAGATACCCTTGAGTAACAATTAAGTGCTGTTGAGCATTGAGGTTAAGCGCTGAAAGCACTTGCCACACTGACAGGATCAGCAACTTCGCACGAAGCCTGGGCCTCAACACCAATCCCTAAACCCTAAACTCTACATCCTAAACCCTAAACTCTTAACCCTAAGCCCTAAGCCCAAACCCTAAACCCTAAATCCCAAACCCTAAATCCCCTAAGCCCTAAGCCAAAGGCACGCTAACCGCTGTGCATTCGCAACCCAGTTCTGCATCATAATCTCTGTCAGCGTGGCCATCATGGAATCATGCTCTGAACCATGGCAATTCTGGTAGTGGAGTACGGGTCATGTAGGGATGAGGGTTTAGTTTTAGAGTTGAGGGTGGGCTCCCACCCACTCATAGTGACCACCAGAGATAATGGTAAGTTTAAGGGGCCCTGGTATATCCCTTGTATACCGCTGGGGGCCTATGCCCGCCCCGACACACCACAACCTGTGCAACGACACGTGCGCCAAAAGCTAAGGATAGTGCATGCAGCGCAACACGGCCAACCATCCTGGCCAGTGCACCCCATCTTCCAATTCACGGTTGCAAATAGTGGGACCTCTGCTACAAATGCACCACCTTCGTCGCACCACACACATCTCCTGTCACAGATGGTCGACGTCCAGAACACCAACACGCCAATCTCACCGGTGCATGCTCCCGAAGATGCGGCCGCCATTCTCGATGTCGTTGCAAATGATGGTGGCCTCACTTCCAGGATCCGCTCAAATTAGAAAGCGAAGCATCCGCTAAGCCAACGCTTACATTGGCAACCAGCCAGGGCGCTTTTTTTTGCATATTTACGCGGGCCCCAAAAGAAACATTAACCCTCAGGATCCAAGTACCCAACTATTGGCATTCAAAGACAAAGGCCATTCAGATTATGGTATTTGAATCAGCAACTAACAATTCAACTATTCAGAGTATGGCACTTTGGGCCTAAAGCCCTACCATTGGAGCCCTTGGAGCATTAGGGGCAGGCACAACCGCGACAAGAACGTTGCAAGCATCCTCTGGCCCCCGTCCTCAACCAGCAGCTTGCACTGTACAAGACTTGAGGTATCACTGCACAAGCTGAACCCTAAAGGTAGATTTTTTCCTGTGTCTACCACACGAACACATCATTCCTTCCGTTCAAGAACCTACTATCAATGGGGAACTGGGATCTAAACCCTAAACCCTTCATAGGCGTACTCTGAACCCACACGCGCCTGGCATTTTGGTGCTGGAGGATGCGCACCTGCTCGTCCCACCTAACGAGCTGGGATTCAGGGTCTAGGGTTTAATTACCTGGGCCCCAGTAGTAGGAAAAAAATCAATAGCCCAAAACCCTCAAAAGTAGCCTAAAAGGCTATCATTCTACATATTTTTGGGGTTTACGAAGGGTTTCAGGGTTGAAAGTTTCAGGTTCCAGGAGTTGTTCAGGGCTAGTCGGGAATATGTGGGTTCCAAGGTTTTGGGTATTTGGGGGGCACCTCAGATTGCACTTATCGCGGTTTCCTCGCAAAATTTCCGAGTAACAGATAGCACCAGGACTCCAAAAACAAAACTCTTAGGGTCAAGGGTTTCGCAAAGCTTCAAGTTTCTCAAGCTACAAGAGGGGTACGCGTTAAAACCGTATGGGCTGCAACCCAAAGCTTGACCCCAGGATTCGATCCATGCGTGCTCCAGACGTTAGGCTTCAAATCTCGGCGGGTTTAGAGTTTAGGGTTGAGGGCTTAAAGTTTAGGATTTTGTCTGGTGAGACTGGATTGAAGGATGCATCCTAAACCCTAAATCTTGGTAGTTTCCCAAAATAGGGGGACCCCAATATAGACCCAAAAAATCCTACAGTCCTTATTATAAGGACCCCCAAGAAGGTACCCCTAATTTTGGGTCCCTAAACCCTAAACCCTAAACCCTAAGCCCCATATCTAGGGTTGCAACTCAGTAGCCGACCTTATCGCCCCTCGCCACGAAACTCCGAAGAAAGAGCGCGAACGCCTAGCGGGAGGAAACCTCGCAAGTGAACCTAAGGCTTAAATCTACCCCAGAGGGTCCATGTACCCAATAGTTAGGTACTTGGGTTTTGGGTAATAGTAATTGTAGTACAGATTTTGGGGCAGTATATGATTATTGGGTACTTGGACCCGTAAATCTACACTCTACAACTGAGAGCTGTAAACCCCAAAGTCCAAGAGCCCTGCACCCTGAACTTTTAACTTGACCCTAGACCCCAAAGCCCAAGCCCTAGATCCCAAACCCTAAGCCGTAAGCCCTGAACCCCAAAACCCTGAACCCTAAACCCCTAAACCCTAAACCCCAAACCCTAAACCCCAAACCCTAAACCCCAAACCCTAACTTGTAGTTTCCATTTTCTTTTCCATTATCGCTATATAACCTCAATATATTCTCTATTATATCATAGTAGTTTCCATTTTCTTTTCCATTATCCCTATATAACCCTTTACAATCCCTGAATAAACCCCAACCATCCATGATCTGACAGCTGAGGCAGGAGCTGCTGAGGACAAGGGCTTTCTTTCGCGGCCTGGTAGACGTGGGCTTCTAAACTTCGTAAGGTTTAGGGTTTAGGGTTTAGGATTTAGGGTTTAGGGACCTGTAGGGCGGGGACCCAAGAAATACGTAGGAATTCTATGAGATATCGAGTTGTTCAACATGTTGGGTAGTTTGAAGAAACTTTCTAAACCAAAACCCTGAACCCTAAACCCCAAATAGTAGTTTCCATTTTCTTTTCCATTATCCCTATATAACCCTATATGGTCCCTATATGATCCCCATATAATCCCTATAAGGCGCCCGAACAGCAATCCGCTTTTCGCGAATCTGACCCTCCTGACCTCGCCCCCACATCCTGAGATTCAATATATTTTAGGGATTATATATAGGGATTATATAGGGTTATATAGGGATTATATAGGGATTATATAGGGTTATATAGGGATTATATAGGGATGATTTAAGGTTATATACGGATTATATAGGGATTATATAGGGTTTATATAGGGTTTATATAGGGATTATATAGGGATTATATAGGGTTTATGTAGGGATTATATAGGGATTATATTATAGGGAGTATATAGGGTTATATAGGGATCATATAGGGTTATATAGGGATAATGGACAAGAACATGGAAACTACTATTTGGGGTTTAGGGTTTAGGGTTTGGGTTTAGGTGGTGGCTAGCCTTGATGTGGGTCCCGTGGAAAGGATCTGGGATTCAATGGGTCGGGTGAATGCGTACACGGATTAGGGTTTAGGGTTTAGGGTTTAGGGTTGGAAGAAGGACGTAGAACTTACGTCAGCTGCTCATGGAGAAGTTCAACCCTATAAACCCTATACCCTAAACCGTGGTACTTCCAGCCAGGCCTGCCCTCTGAGATAAACTGGCATGGGGTTTAGGGTTTAAGGTTTAGGGTTCAGGGTTTAGGGTTTATGGCTTAGAGTTTAGGGTATAAGTTGGATTAAATTGGCATACCATAAACAGCCCAGGACTTCGGATTTCAGGCTAAACCCTACAAGGGCCCAGGTGCCCAAATATTTGGGGCTTTAGGTGCCAGAGGCCATTCAGATGATAGCATTTGAGGAGATTGCCTGAGTCTGTGGGTCGACTTCGCGGCACGTCTCGGGCGCCGCTATGTCCGTGTATATGAGCGAAAATGTCTTAATCTGCTTAAAGAATCTAGGTTACCCTGAGGGTCCAAGTTCTTAAGAATTATACTTCTCGAAACATATGATCACCAAGAAAGTACTGGTAACTTACTCCCAAGTACAACATGATTTGATACTGAGCTTTCGACAAGTTGCAAGTTCAAAGCGTCCTTCAAAGGAGGGGAATAATGTGAGCAGCCAAAGCACACGACACTAGACCTGGGCGTAGATTGAGGCAACACTAAAAGCAAACGCTTCTGTTCTGCATGGCAGCCAAAGGGCAAAAAGAAGAGATATGCTGCTCAACAATTGCAACAAAAACATAAACTAATGAGTCCTGAGCGCTGTATCCTAAACCTCAAGCCCACAAAACCCAACATCTGACGCTGGCCTCGGGGTAGCCGTCGTGTCGCCACCTTTCCTCATAGTGGCCATTCCCGGAGCACATGGAGGCCTGCAGGGCGACTTTGGGAAATGAGAGTTGTGGTCCCGAAGACACCTTCACCTGAAAACAGTCATACATGGGACCTGCATTAGGGACACAATGTACTATCACGACAGCTACAATATCGGGGGCAGGGGTAGTTTCGAAATTTTTGGCTTTTGGGCCTTCACTGCCATGGGGAGCAATGACATGTTCTTGGCCACAAGGGACTTGTTGCAGATCCCACGACTAACTTGACACGCAAGGAGCTACAGTTGCTCGAGCTAATCCTTCGCCATCTTCCGAGAAGAGTCCAAGTCCTAGAGGGTTAGGCCCCAAGTGACCCTAAACCTAGACCACAATTAATCAGTATGGTTGTTGGTACCTGAAACCATGAAGAAACCAGACACAGCTACAAGTCTCGGTAAGACTGAGAAGCGCGAGCACCCATAAGAAGGGTAAGTCTGTTTGGCCAGGGGCTACATGAGGTTTTTGGCTAGGGTTAGGGCTTAAGGTTTTCCATCGGACATTTCGATGAAAGCAAGCGGAACCACACATAAGGGAAGGGAGAAAGCCCCAAGGCAGACCTCAAACCCCTTGACTTCAACAGGGCAATTTAGAAGAATTCCAATTCCCAATTTCAGGCCATTTGAGTACTATTCCCTATATAAACCACCATTTAGGGTGAGGTCGGGTGAGGTTGCTTTAAATTGCCCAGCTTCCACCCTCCTGTAGAAGCCCAATTGATTACCAATAGTCAGGTTTTGGGTATCATCCGCATGCAGCTGTAAAGGGTGAAATATACTAACAAATCATCCTGATACCCTAAACCTTAAACCTTAATCCCACACACCTTCAACCCTACACTGCCCTAAAACCTGTAAAAGGAAAAATATGCTCCCAATCCCTGTTGAGATTCTTCCGGCCCCTGCTGCACACCCCAAAATGCACACTGCAGCAGAGACCTCCCTAACGTTTACGACCCGAACCAAGGAAGATTTGAGCTCTAGTCTTAAGCCCCTAGCATTCCCCCTCATAAGCCTCCCTACAATGGGAACCTATATGAGTTCCTATATAACCCCCTTCAACTAAGGAGTTTAGACTATAGATCATTTCAAGATGCAGATTCAAGGCTGAGGGCTAAGGGCTTCTTTTGGGGGCTTTGGGTTTAGGGTTTACGCTCTAGAGCCTGTCAGACCTCGACTGAGAGCTCGCCCACGTTGAGAGTAACCACTCCATAACCCAGAGGGTCCATATATACAACTCTTAGGGAATTAGGCCCCAAAATACCATACTATAGAAGGAATTATGGGTCCCAATTCCCTAATGGTTGTATACGTGGACCCTCTGGGTAAGCGTATCAATAAACTACCGCGTCCTTAGCAACGCAAGGCGCGAGGCGACGGATCCCTTGTGTTATAGCAGTCCCTCTGTAATCCCCTATAGCCCTAAGGGTCCAAGTACCTAATAGTCATATACTCACCCCAAACCTGTATTAGAATTCCTATTGCCCAAAACCCAAGTACTTAATTATTGGGTACATGGACCCTTAGGGTAGTAATCCCTACATAATCCATTCCCCCCATCTCTACTAAGAACCACGTAGCACAGACGTTCAGTCCTAAACCCAAACCCTGAACAGAAGATGGTATTCAGGTATATAGACCCCAGGCCCTCAAGTCAGGTGATTTCGGGTTCTAACCTTAAAGTCCAAGAGCCCTGAATCCCTAAACCCTACACCTAAACCCTGAATCCATAAACCCTCAGATCCCATAGAGCCCGAGAGGACCCCTGAACACCACAACTTCAACAAACCCAATGCCTCCCCTTGGGCTGCAGGAAGAGAGCTGCACCGCCAACACAGACTTACTGGCGTTTACTTGGGACTGAAGGGCTGGAAAAGAAGGTAGAAGCTATTTAAGAAGGTTTGAGTCTAGGGTGTAGGGCTTGAAGGAAGTGAAGAGACAATCAAAACTACCTTGGAGGGTGTACAAAAACAACAGGTGGCGCTTGTGCATTTAGTCCAAAGCGCGCATGTTACTATTCGTACCAGTGAATAGCACATACCTCACAAAAGCCTTACAAACAACAAGACAGACTTAGCATGAAAAGAAAACCAGAAATCAAGAAGTGCTGTATAACAGCAAGAGTGATTGCAGCAGTGATTTTATGAAGATATTCTTTGGGAATAAGACCAGTCATAAGAATAAGAACGAAACCATGATAAGAAATATGTACACACGTGTAATAATCATGTATGCTTTCGCATTGCATGTACGCAGACTGTTTTACGTACATGTCACATTATCTTCCATTGCATCTTTTACTTGGACTGCCTGGCTACCTCGCCAGCAAGGAGCCAGAAGCACGGGGCACAGGCACCAAGTGTCGGCGAGCAGGTGCCCCCCTCCAGGGTCCCTATAAACCCATCCAATGTAATACCTTTTCGGTAATCCTAATAAGAGTCCTAACCCAAAATCCATACCAAACGATCGTTGGTTAAGAGCTCAGGGTGGTTCAGGCTCTACTGTGTAGGGCGTGAAGCAATAGGATGCAGGGACGACGACTATAACAGATCTCATAGGGATCCATTCCTACATTCAGTGCTAACAGCCGTAAGTACCCTATGAGTATGATGTTGCTGTGCGCCTGTAACTATATGCGAGGTTTAGGGGTTACGGTTGAGGCTTTGAGGTTCTAAGGTTTCAGGAGCACTTGAAGCTTTGACTGGGACGAGCTCAGGGTTCTGTCTTCCGTTCGAGATTTGGCACTTTCCCAAAAGAAGGGGGGACCCCAATATAGACCCCAAAATATTGTAATCCTTCTTACACACTTCCCCAGAACCCCTAATTTTCGGAAACCCCCATTTGGATGGATAATCTCATATCCACCCTCGTGCGCCCTCACCAAATGCATCCAGAGTCCAGAAGCTTCTAAAGTTCAGAGCTTAGGGTATATACCTTGAAATAAGCTATAGTCTAAACTCCTTAAAGGGTGTTATACGGGGAATTAAATGGGGGAGCATAAGAGGGGTTATTAAGGGGGATACCAGGAGTTTAGACTATAGCTCATGAATGCCAGGACTAGGAAGTTTATCCAGGCCATGAAGAAAATGTCCAGCCGTAATCCAAAGCTGACTGATGAAACCCATGCTTGGGGTATCATTGGTCAAGTAACCACAAAATCTAGTTTATGGTTCAGATTTAGTTTAGGGTTCCCCCCCTGAGCTTCACCCCACACCAATCTTGGGGGGTTTCCAGAAATTGGGATCTTCCTTGTGTGCACGAGACTACTTTGGTTCCAGCTAAAAAGACTGGAGACCCCATTTTTTGAAAAAGCCCTGACTATTCAGCGTCACGCTGTTTTCGCAGCCGCAACACCTCCGAGCGTCTTGTGGCTTCACGACCCTGAGGAGCTCCCGGAATGCAGTGGGTCAGAATTTACTTCCCCAGTTTCTGGGTTGGCCCCTAAAACCTGTGAACAAATGTTAGTATATAGGGTCCCTTATTCAAGCCATTAGGGAAAATATTAAATATCCCAGGGGCCTACCCAGGTTTAGGCTGTTGATTGGCTAAAACTTCCCAGAACTTGTAGGAGTCGAGGTCCGTGTTCCCAGAGAAAGGTGAGATCATACAATTGATGGACAGACTCCTTCATCACCCTAAACCCTGCACACTAAGCCCCAGCGTTCTATAGTACCAAAATTCCCATGATTCAGGGTGTATGGGGTCACGCCGGCAGGCTAAATCCTGAAGCCTAGGCCAAAACCCAAAGCCCACTTTACTTTGTCTCCTTGATCCCCCAAAGTATTCAGGGTTTACGTTTTCCTGGGGCTTTAAGTCTTAGAATACTACTTACTTTGACCCCCAAAGTCTACATAGCACAGAGAGAGAGGGCTCCTCGAAGGGAGATTATCAGCACTTTTAGGGATCTAAGTCTAAAGTTAATACCTAGCTTGGGCCCTATAGTCTGGTATAAGCAGTACATACACAGAGCCTCAGAGATAGGGTTCCGTTAAATTGGGAATACAGGCATTTGAAGGGGTTATCCTAGGGGACATGTTCGGACATAGCTTCGCATGTACTTCTGGTTTTTGTATGCACACACACATGTGCTTCTAAGAATATACACATGTATGAAAATGCATATGCACATGCTCCGCTCAAATCACGCATAGAGTCTCAGCAAGCTGTAACAGCGTCAAAGCGAGATCGATGCCAATCAATGTAGCATGCGCCTATAATCACGCAGGCAAGCTCCCAGTAGAATGCCGGGTTTCTCAACCCTAAACCCTAAACCCTAAACCCTACTGCTCTCTATACAGCCCGGACTTTCTCATCAACCTTAAAGTTGTATCATGAGAGCTTGCCTACCCGAATGATAGCAGATTCTAACTGCAGGGAGATCTCCATATGGACTTGAACTAAGCTGCTGTTCCCAAAACGGGCGGGACATGTGTATAGGGATCCGTATCGCAGAAGGGACCCCATAACAGGAACCCATACCTAGGGAAATATCTCATACTTTCGACAAAGGCCGATGTTCCCGCATTCCGGGAAAGATCCTCAGTGCAAGCACCATCTCCTTAAAAGCTTTGCCATGAGACAGCTTCCGAAATCAGGGCTACAGCGCCTGCACAACAAAAGTATGTCAAATAATGGATCTTCTACTGTGTAATTATGGAGTCATTGACCATGTGTTGTGGTTTATGTACGCGCACTTTGAAGAATCTATGGATTTTACCGAGAATGTAGCGATTGGCTTTTGGGATTCGTTG
Organism: Symbiodinium pilosum; assembly: GCA_905231905.1. Classification (NCBI taxonomy): domain Eukaryota; class Dinophyceae; order Suessiales; family Symbiodiniaceae; genus Symbiodinium; species Symbiodinium pilosum. The sequence goes on from CAJNIZ010017792.1 coordinate 90,445, forward strand.
GGGAGTTCATGCTGGGCTTTAGCTATAGCCCCAGTGGACTCATAATTCATGAGTATTCTGAATTGTTCCTATTCTATGTGTAGTCCCCCTAAACCCCCTAAACCCTAACCCCCCTTACCCCACATGTTCTTGCCATCTGGTATTCCCTGTTTTCGGAAACTTCCATGTCACGGGGACAGGGTGGGCGGGGCGAGGGGAACTGTCTATGCCCTAAACCCTACCTGTGACCCCTATAAACATAATTAGGGCCCTTAGTTGGGACACAGTTAACAGGTTCCCTACACCCTAAACCCTAAACCCTGAACGCTAAACCCCAAACCCTAGTCTGGGATCCATATGCTAGGGCCCCATGGTTAGGACTTTAGAAAATCCCTAGAAGCAGAACTGACATGGCAGTGGGATACTCTTCCGTGGTCCCTAGGTACAGTTGTATTACCTACTACCCAGGAATCTGCTATGTTGAGAACTGTCCCCTAAAACCCTAAACCCTGATACAGTTTTGGGGATATGGGATATGTATTCTGGGTTCTTTCAGGCTTTGAAAGCATGACTAACTACGAGTCAATGGCTTCTAGCAGTCAGGGTTTAGGGTTCAGGGGTTTAGGATTTTGGGGGCGTAGGGCCCCCAAACTTCCATGTAGGCAATATTTTTTTTAAACTCCAGGGCACATTGTAGGTAGTATCTATAGAAGTAGAACTCTAGGGTGCTCCTGTACACCCCATCTCAGGGTCCGCTTGGTCCACGAGGAATATGCCCATGGACAGTTCAGGAATATGTGTAGAGAATGTGTGCGTGTATGTAGTAATCATTGGGGCATTACCATTAGGCAAGCGAACCATAGTATTTGGCACTTACTGGATGAAGAGGTTTCAGGGCATGGTGATGTACACTCCCCCAAAATAACATGGA
>CAJNIZ010017803.1:0-16385 GCA_905231905.1 Symbiodinium pilosum
GGTTTGGGGTTTAGGGTTTGAGTTGCTGCTAAGGCACTGATATTACGTAAGTTCCTATGCAAAAAAACCCTTTAAGTACTACATACCGATATTACAACTCAAATTCAAGTTCCTCAGCAACAAGCCAGTAAAAGCAGGGTCTTGGGAGTCTGGGGTCTGATAACTCCAAAATTTAACGGGCACCTCGGCCCTGTCAGCAGCATGTTAGTTTCATGTAGACCCCGAACTAATAGGGGGTTTATAGGGAAAGAAAATGGAAACTACTATTTCGGGCTTAGGTTTCAGGGTTTAGGGGTAATGTAGACCCCTAATGAATTACCCCCCTCCTTTTAATTGGGATTAAAGTAGGGATCCGGTCTACATGAGGGTTTACATTTGTTGAAAGCCTAGTACGCGTGACTTAACATTGTGAAAGTGTGTGGCTCATTGAAAGGACTACCATCACAAAGGATCCCCCTACCATTCCCCTTTGCCCTTTGCCCTTCCAATAAACTCTGAACCCTAAAACCTAAACTCTAAACTCTAGACACTAAACTGGTAAACTTTAAACTCAAAACTCTAAACCCTATACTGGAAAACGCTACTGTAAGCCCTAAACTCTAAACCCTAAACTGCAAACCCTAAACCCTAAACTCCAAACTCTAAACCCTAGTCCCCAAAACTGGCACACCCTAAACCCTAAACTCCAAACCCTTCACCCTGAAAGGTCCTTCTTGCGACCCGGCTCCGCATTTTCCGGCTGCGATGGAGTCGCGGCTGGCGTCTGGGGAGGCTCCAAGAGCTCCACCTAAGGGTTTAGGGTTTGGGGATTTAGGGTTTAGCGGTGAGGGTTTAGGGTTTAAAGTTTAATGGTTTACGGTTGGGGTTTGACGGTTTAGAATTTGAGGGTTTCGGGTTTGAGGGTTAAGGTCTGGGAAAGCCTCAGGTTGAGAAACTGATTCAGTGTGCAGGGTGATTGGAAGTTTTCTGCGCTCAGGAAGGACGCTGCGATGGGACCACTCATTGTTTTGGCTGCTGAGCGTCAAGTGCAAGGTTTAGGGGATACCTCAACCCCCAAGGTAGGTAAAGTCATAGCCACAAACACCTAAGTATAGCCTGAAAGGTCATGATTCTACATATTTCTGGAATTCAGGTCAAGTTGAGCTGGCTTCGAACTGGGTTGAAGGTCTCAGGGTTTCCTGAACCCGAAACCCCACGGATTGCGGTTAAAAGTGTACCATTTTGGGGTTTAGGCTTGAGACTGGGCTAAACATGGCTCCCTTTGGGGCTTCCATAACGATTATAACGAAAGGCTTTGGCGGATGTAGCGGGGGATTTGTACGTAGGTTCTCTACAAGAGGCATGTCCGAAGTAAGGACAGAATCCTGATCTGCTCACTGTAAGTACATACAAGGGGGCACATAGCCAAGGATTCCATCCAAAGTTATCGTATATTCTTTGTTAAATCCGCCTATACCCCCTATATCTCCCGCTGGGTCACCACTAACCTAAGCAGGTCAAATGATACTTAGATATGTCGCCAAAGAAGCTCCTGAATTAGTTTCCTGCACAGCTTTTGGGAAACAAACGTCTGGGAAACTTGCTTCCCATCACCTTAAACACATGGGTGATTGTCAAAATTATGATGCCTTTTTGTATACCCAAAAATTTAGGTGCCGTATTATGATAGGGATCCCAAAAGGGACCATAATTTTGACAACCGCCCGCATGCAGGCAGGTCGCATCCAGGCTTTGGTCGGATGAAGACCGATTGGGGGGGCTCCTTGCAGGAATCGGATCAGGGAGTTTTTCTTTGTACCCTTGGGGTTTGTACCCTGGGGTTTGGGTCCATAAACCATGGAATATGGCCCTTAATAAGGGTATTTGGGACCCAAAACCTAGGGTTACAAACATCCAGGGTACAAACTTAAAGTCTTTGATCGGAGAACAGGTTTAGGGTTAAGGTCCTTGCTTTTCTGGATACTGCTAGTTAGGATTGACTGGCAATCACTGATTTGGAGGGTTGGGGCTCCTGAAACATCTTTGTTGATCACCTGCACCCTTAATCAACACATGCGCACCAGAGATGTCTCCATTACATTAGCTATAGTCTAAACTGATAGTAGCCCCCTTAAAAACCCCCATAGTCCCATAGTAGTCCCCTATATGATCCCCTATATAACCCCCTAGAAGGAGTCCCTAAACCCTAAACCCTGAACCTTAAACCCTAAACCCTAAACCTTAAACCCTAAACCCTAATAGCTTACATTATTGTATGATAGGGGAGGCAGGGAACCAGAAAGGGGATGTCTGGAAACGTGAAATTGGTCAAATGAGAGTTTCCCAAAATTAGGGGTAACCTTTTTGGGGGCCCCCATAATAAGGACTATAGTATATTAGGGTCTATATTGGGGTCCCCCTATTTTGGGAAATTACCAAATGGCACCCATTTGATTCTCCATTATTGGGTTACATAGTTTCCCGAAACCCTATAAATCCTAAACTTCAAACCTTTAACCTGAAACCCTCGACACTCCTTACGTAACAATTCCGGAGGCGGACTTCCGTACTCACTTCAAGATCCTCAGAGAGTCCCACAGTTTAGGATTTTAGGGTGGTAGGGTTTAGGGCTTAAGAATTAGGGGTGTGAGGGCTGTAGAGTTTAGGGTTTTAGGGTTTAGGTTTTGTTTTTAGCGTGTAGAGTTTTGGGTTTTAGGGCGCGGGGCTTCTGCGATGACTAATCGTACCTGGATTGGAGACACCCCACTTGCTTGCTTACCTAGAGGAACCTCCCGCCTCCTTACGATATTTGTTCCAAGACCCCAAAAGCAGGGAAATTTAGAATAATTCCAATTCCCGATTTAAAGCCATTTTGGTACTACTCCCTATATAAGCCACCATTTAGGGTGAGGTCAGGTGAGGTCGCTTTGAATTGCCCAGCAAAGTATGAAGAGTAGTGGCCTCGCTTGATTGACCGGATATTGAAGTTTTGGGCAATTTCTTTTTACCTAGCTTTTGAGGGCCTGGTTCCCATTATTCCAGTGGGCATTGCATCAGTCAAGGAACTCATTGCAGGAATGGGGGCTGCAGAAATACAAGCCCTTGACTCATACACCTGGGTTTAGGGGTTTATGGTGTAGGCTTTAGTGCATGTTTCTGGAGATCTGGAGGAACCGCCGCGCCTGAGGCTCTCTATGCTGCAGCGAGTTTCCCAAATGCCGCACGCTGCCTGCCAAAGCACAAGTAGACCCCTCTCATATGCAAGCTTATCAGAATCATGGTCGCCTTTTGGTCATCCTAAATAGAAAGGGAGCAACTCTTGACTGAACGGAATAACCAAAATTGGTACGCAAAAGAGCGAAGTTTTGCCTGAACGGAATAATAGCAATGCAGGAACCCAATAGTGGCATGATTTGAGCTGGCAACCCCAGAGACAACAGAAGTGCGTTCGTTACCCAGAAGCCAATTCACCTGCGAAATTTGGATTTCATCCTTTCCATACACCATGGACTTCTTATCTAATCGCTATTCAAAAACTCCCTAGCAATTCATCGCTGCTGAGGAGTAGTGTACCTGACCCAGCGGAACGGAATGATGGCCCTTAAAAGAGTGAACGGAAAGATCTGGTCCATGCCAGACTCGGGCCTCAATCTCTAAAACTCAAATTGAGTAGTGTTTTTGTGGGTAACGTAGTAAATACTATACCCCAAAAGGAGGATATAGTCTTACTCTATATTGGGTACCATAGTATCCCCAAACAAAATAGTACTCAAATTGGATTCGAACTCCTGCCATGCCCTAAGCACGAGGCTTTACTCAGAAACGAGTTCCATCCCGGCTTCCGGATGTCGTCTTCAGAAAACATCCGATTTCTTATTCAAACAGGTCACTCGGAAAGTCCAGAAAGTCATACTGAGGGCTAGTATACCTGGCCCAGCAGAACCGAACAGGGTTAAGGGTTTAAGGGAAGACCTGGTACACGCCACATGCCCGGCCTGGGGCCCAATCTACGAAATTGACATCAAATTCTACTTGGGACGAGGCTGAACCGAAGAGCCCCCAAACAACTTTGGCCAAAATTTCGGTTTAGGGTTTAGGGTTGATTGAAGGACCCCGAACCACTTAGCCGAACCACTTAGAATCCCCTACTCGTTTAGACCTGGGCATCAAACGTCACCAGTGAGGCATACCATGATTCTTTGAGTGCTCTGAAAACGCAGTTTAGGGTTTAGGGTTTTGAGCTTTAGGTTGAGTATGTTTAAGCAGCTCTCATAGCTGATCAACCGATACGCACCGAAGCGTAAACCGCCGAACCCCTAAAACCCCTAAACTCAGACCCCAAAACCCTAAACCCCAAACCCTAAACCCCAAATCCTGCAGCCTAAAGATGTAAGACGCTTTAGGGTCAAGGGGTTATGGTTCAGAACAAAACCCCAGTAAGAAAGCTCTGGGCCTTGAACCTAAAGCCCTATAAAGCCTACGTCCTGAACAGTAAAATGGGTTTAGGGTTTAGGGTAAGAACCTACCTGAACCCCCAAAGTAGGTAACATAATAGCCCCAGACCCCAAGAAATAGCCGGAAAAAAAAAAAGACAACAGTATTTTACATACTTTTGGGGTTTAGGTACTGCTTTGACATGGAATAAGTCTAAGAGCTTGGTGAACCCCCTAAACCCTTAACCGCGTAAAAGAACATTACCTGGTCATCATTCGAGTGTCTCTTACCTTGCCCAAAAACCCAATAAACTACTAAACACTGCTTTCATGTCCACCAAGTAAAAAAAAACAATGGTAGCCATGAAGCTCAGAATTATCAGAGGCTGTAGGATATTACGTGAACCCTATAAATCGGTAAAATAATAGCCCACAAGACCTAAATAGAGCCCAAAAGGCCATTATTCTACATACTTTTAGGGTTTAGGTATTTCCTACCCTATTAAACCCTGCAACTTCAACCCTAAGACCCGAAACCTCACCGTGGTTAATGCAAATGTTCAAACCCTAAACCCTAAACCCTAAATGTTCAAACAAGAAACGCCAAGGCTAGTCAGAATCCAGAAGGCAACACCTGGGATCCAAAAGAGTTTAGAGTGTAGGGGTTCAGTTTAGGGAGGGTTTGGGGGTTCAGGGTTTAGGGGGTTGAGGGTTTTAGGGTTGAGGGTCTGGGGGGTGTGAGGTTCAGAATATTCGACTAGGGTTTTTGGCCTAGCGTTTCGGGTTTTGATTTTGGGCTTAAGTTTTTAGCATTTGGGCCTTAACTGGGGTTTTGGGCTTAATGTTTTGGCATGTGGGGCTTAGGGGTAGAAGCAATAAAGACCACGTGTGTTGAAATATGGGCAGAGACTCCATCGGCAGCAGTCGCTGTTGCTGGCGGATCAGAGACCAGTCTCACAATCAAGATGGCCACAGTCGGTATCACGGCGATATACCTGGGAGCGTACTAAACCCTAAACCCTACCTAAACCCCAACAGTATGTTGAACACCGGCCTTTCGGGCTATATCTAAGTGATTTGGGCTATTAAATTACCTACTTTTTGGGTTCAGGTAAACCCTACACCATCCTAAACCCAAATATGGAACCCCATGCACCTCCTTTCCAGCCCTTTTCAGAAGACTGTCAGATTCCATGATGTTCCACATCAGTTTTGGGGGAGGGAATGTCTAGCTCATTGTCCTAAACCCTAAACCCTAAATGAGTTGCAATCTCTCCCTGGCTGCAAAAGATAACCTCAGGGCTCAGGGCTGAGTTGCATCCCCAGCGTCCTTAAACCACAATCATACCAATTTCAGTACTGCCAGATGGAAACACTTGAGCTCAAGGCGGCAATCCCTAGACCCCCTAAACCCTAAACCCTAGACCCCCTGAACCCTGAACTACGTGATGCCGTCCTTTAGCTTCATCTCCCTAGATGTTTTTGGAGTTTTACCTTCTGAGCTGTGGTAATTTGAGGTTCCCGGATAACCCAGACCCCTGATTAACAAACCCCCTCCCCTTAATAGGGATTATAAAAAAGATCCTAAATATTGAGGCCCTTGCAAGGAGGGGGTTTATTCTTCATGGGTCTACATTAACTCTAAACGCCTAAACCCTAAACCCAAAATGTTTCAACCCTACTACGGTTTTCCTAAACCCCCAAAGTAGGTAAAACAATGGCCCAAAACCCTTAAATATAGCCCAAAAGGCCATTACTCTACATACTTTGGGGGTCCAGGTAGGATCAAACCTAAGCCCTTAACCCTAAACCCTAAACCCCAAGCCCTAAACCCTAAACCCCAAAACCCTACGGTTTAGGATCAAACCAAAACTTGGCTCTTGTTAGGCTCAGCCACGGGAAAGCTTCCTCCAACCAGCCCAGAGTTTCTGGGCCCCGCCTGTCTCGGTTGAGGATTTTGGGGCTTAGGGTTTAGGGCTTAGGATTTAGGGTTTAGGGTTTAGGATTTAGGGATCAGGGTTTAGGTTTAGGATTTAGGATGTTTTTGGGTTTAGAGTTTTGGTCTTGGGGGAATGAACACCAAACCCAGAGCCCCAGACAACAACAAGTCCTACGCCCTAAACTCTGAACGCGTAAGAAACTTTCATGATTCTGCCTCGGGCTCTTGGATTTTTCTTGACTCAGGAACCCCTACCTCCCAAATCGCCTGGTGATGCTTGACATCATACTATCCAGCATGACTACGGTACCATAATTCCTAAGGTTCCGGTATCAAAGGTCATGCGAGGTTTTGTCCACTAACAATAATAGGATCTTCAAGGCCGAAAGCTGCAAACGAATAGTAGGCAAAGCTGAGAAAGCCTGAACCCTGAACTGTGTCTCGAGAAGGGCTGAGGGGTGTTCATCCCGACCCCCTGAAAAATGGTAAAGTAATGGCCCAAAACCCATACAACGAGTCCGACAAGTTCCTTATTCTATATTCTGTTGGGTCTAGGTAGCGTTTAAGCTTTGAATGCATTATTGGGCTATCTGGGGGATTCAAGGTTGGGAGTTTGGAGAGCAAGTTTGAGTTTTGGGAGCTACGACCCTGGCACTTCAGATTTCGACAGCTTCCAAGAGGCAACAAGATGAGCCATAGTCTACACTCCTGGTATCCCCCTGAATGACCCCTATACTCGTCCCCTATATAACCTCTTATCTAACCCCCTTTAAGGAGTTTAGACTCTAGCTCATGTCTCTGAGATTTGTGTTCACTTCAGGCTTGGGCATTGGGACCCTTCGAAGCACACCCGTCGAACGCGCAACTCTCATGCCCGCACTCTGTGGCCGCGAAGTCCAACAAACTTGGATCCCTGAATTGTGATCCTGAATCCCTCAAAATGTCGTCTCGCGTATGTAAGCTAGAACTCAATCTGCTACTGCTATTGTGGCAAAGGATAGCCCGCTTGCACTTCTGCCGAAGTCCTTCAGGCAAACAGCAACGAAACTTCCTCCTTGAAACTCTAGGCCCTAAACTGGGTTGCTGTTGAGGAACTTAAATTAAGTTACAATATTGGGGAAACCCTATTATTTACTATATATACCCATTATGGTAACTTAACTTAAGTTCCCTAACAGCAACCCAGTAAATTCTAACGTCGAGGCCTAAACAACAACCAATATCATCCTGAGGCCTGATGCACGCTATAGCATAATTCTACAATAAATCAGCGACCATCATCTGGGCTGTTAAGGAACTTAAATTAAGTTACCATAATGGGCATATATAGTAAATAATAGGGTTTCCCCAGTATAGTAACTTAATTTAAGTCCCTTAACGGCAACCCAGTCATATTGGTGATGATTTAATCTCCCATGTAAGGCCCTGAAATATCCGCCTCCCTCCCCCCTCTCCCCCCTCTCTCAACCCAACCCCCAATTTCCAATTCCCTAAACCCTAAACCCCTAATCCCCAAACCCTAAATTCCTAAACCCCAAAACCCGTACATTCCTGACCCCCAAACCCCTAAACCAGTTGATCCCTGAACTCTCATTCCGTAAAATCCTAAACCCCGAAACCCTGAACCTTGCAACCCTTATTCCTCAAACCTAAATTCTCACACCACAAAACTGTAAATTCCCAACCTCAAGCCCCTAAAGCCTAAATCGCGAAATCCCGAGTCCCCAAACATGTAAACTCTGAAGCCCTTAAAGCCTTGAACCCCGTCCTGCCGCAGCGCCGGATGAGCCGCTGGGAGCGTCCCACAATGCCAATGACCAATAGGTTCAGCAGCCGAAGTATCTGGGTTTAGGGATTTAGGATTCAGGATTTAGGGTTTAGGATTTAGGGTTTAGGATTTAGGGTTTTTGGTTGAGGATTTGGGGTTGAGGGTTTAGGGTTGAGGGCTTGTCGCTTAACCTCTGGGTGGACAGGTCGGCCTGTTTCCTTCCGCTTCCTTTTCATTTGCGTTGCATTCCATTTTTCAGTGTCGGGGATGGGGGCAAGCTGCCTACATGTCCCTACATCCCTAAACCCCAAACCCCCTAAACCCTGAATCCCAAGCCCTATAAACCCCAAATAGGAGTTCCCTTGTCTTGGGTACTGCAGGTTGCAGGTGTTCAGGGATGATCCTGGTATGGCAGCTTAGGATTTCCATCCATTCAACGTGACAGCAGGCGATAGGGTTTAGGTTTTAAGAGATATGGATGTTACTCAAAAGTAAGGGGCTCTTGTAATAAGGATTACAGCATTTGAAATTCTACATTCTATTCATGAAGATCAGCATATGAGCTGTAGTCTAAACTCCTAGTATCACCTTTAAAAACGCTATAGTGGTCCCCATATATACTCTTCTACATAACCCCCTCTAAGGAGTTTAGACTATAGCTCATCTAGTTGTAGTTCGATTAGAGTCCCATTCCCAGGCTGCACTGCAGGGCGCAGGCCTAGGCCAAAGTGGCGTTGTATGGAAGCCCTGGGTTTTGGGTTTAAGATTCTGGTCCCCTTTGCGAGCCCCACATGTTCTTATCGCTTTGTTGTCCTTATCATTTGGCCACGTTTGGAGCCGCATCGTTTCGCGCTCGTTCTTGTTTCTTCTGATTGCTTGGCCAACCAAACCCTACCCTTTGCACGTTGCCGGGCCAGGATATCTAATGCAACCCCAAGTGTTCGTACTTTCGAGGCTTCAGGGGTTCGGCAGGAAGTTTATCGGAGCCTCGCTTATGCATCACTCGAACTTCTTACATCAACAACAGAAGCAAAAGCTGTTTTCCACCAGAACTCCATCCAGGCTTAGGGATCTTCGGCCGAAGCCTCAAAGCCCTGAATCCAAGCTGCCCCTGCATGCATACCAGTCCTCACAATAAAATGTGGTTGCGTGATCCCTATAGCCCTTGACCCTCAACCCAAAGACCCTAAACCCCGAACCTAAACCTGAAGCTCTAGTTTGGGGTTTGGGTGCTGTTCCCTGCCGAAGCAACTGGCGCATGCAGCGACCACCCAATGGCATTGGTCTGCGTTGAGTTAAGGCTGTAGGGCTCAGGCTTTTCATTCAAAATGAAAGGTTTTGGGTTAGCCAGACCCCCCAATAGTACGTAGGGTAGTGACCACGTTAGCCTTTTTTGCAGAGTGTTCTGGGCCACTAGTTTTTGCTGTTAGGAGTTCAGTATTAAGGTCTATGTGGTGAAGGGTTTCATGGTTGTGGGATTATGGCTTCCGGTCTTTGCCTTCCAGGGCTGGGTTTTCAATACCTTAACCCCGAAAGTTAAGGTAAGATCAGAGCCCAAAATACCCAAATACAGCCGAAAAGGCCATTACTCTACATACTTATGGGGTTCAGACATGAATTAGGGCTTAGGGTTTCGGGCTTATGAATTTTAAAGCCCCCAAATGATGGCTGGCATGTGTTTGGAAGACTAGGATGCTCATCACCCAATTATCGCTGGCACTGATCACCCAACTACAAACATATCGGGGAATTGGGAACCTAGAGGGCTTACACGCTACAGCTTGAACTCTATTTCCTGACCACAGACACCGCAATCCTGCAACCCTAAACTCTAAACTCTCACCCTTCAGCATTGGGTGCTGTGTTAAAGTTAAAGGTTAATCTGGGAGTCCAAAATAGTTCTTATCAACCCTAAAGCCTACACCCTGAACCTAAACCCTGAACCCTGAACCCTAAACCCCCCTAAGCCGAGCCAAGCTGGATTGCGGTGTATGGTTGCCCTGGGCTTCGTACGGCTGCTTCTCCGGTAAGTCATGTCTACACTGGTAATGTAGGGGCCTTACTTGATGATTACTCCATTTCGAGGTCCATGAGAGGTACCGTATACCACAATTCTACAACAACCTACACCCTTAAAGCCCTCCGTAACCCTACACGATAAGCCCCTAAAACCTAAACCCTTAGACCCTAAAACCCCAAACCTTAAGCCCCTAAACTCTAAACCCCCTTAAACCCTTTGGCCCCGTGTTTGATGCCGGCCTGGGGTAAGCTGAGGGTGAAAGCCAAGACCAACCCAACCAGGTCGACGATCGGCCAGAAGGCCTCAACTTATTTGAGCTATAGTCTAAATCCACATGGTTTTGGGATTTAAGGTTTATGGTTTAGGGTTTGGGGTTTAGGGTTCCAAAATATCTAGAATAATGGCCCTTTGGGCTATATGTAGGTGTGTTGGGTCATTATTTTACTTGCTGTTTGGGGTTCAGGTAGTCTAAATCCTTAACGGTTTTAGGGCTCAGGGCTTCAGGGGTTTTAGGGTTTTAGGGCTATATAAGGGAAAAGGGTTTGGGGTCTAAACTCCTTAAGGGGGTTATGTAGGGTTTGGGGTTTAGGGCTGAGGGTCTAAACTCCTTAAATGGGGTTATATAAGAGAATAGGTAGGGGAAAAGGGGATACTAGGAGTTTAGACTATGGCTCATTCCTTTCAAAGTGAAGAATGATAGATGAGAGGCGTCATGGAAGGCTCAGAAGGATATCTATACCAGCATACTTGTATGTTCACATACATAGGTACATGTAGAGGTAGACAAACAGAAAGAAAAAGCGCAGAGTTTAGGGCTCTGCCTAGAGCTGGAGCGTCCGAGCTGTACGCTTCCCTGAGACCTGGAACTACCTCTAACCGAATCCCAGGTACGCAAGCAAGCTCGACCGCACGAACTCACTCGAATAGCGTCCTCCAATATAGGAATTTCTTACTGAAAACACAAACTTAGGATTCTATGGGGAATAGCCTACAGTAAGCCCTAAACCCCAAACCTAAACCCTGAACCGTAGAAATACCCCTATCTTGCAGTTGGGACGCTGGCCAACAGCGCCACTGAAAAAGCCCCATTCGGCAGCACTTGCAAGTCAGTTAAAGGTTTGTGTGTAATCTCAATTGCACAAGGTGTTATGGGGCTATACCACTCTTTGGGAGGAATTTCCACTAAATTGCCGGCAATTGGGGTTGCAGGTGGGATTTTAGGGATCAGGATTTGATTTAGTGCGTGCTTCGGCATCCACTTCTTACTCAGCTTGTCTGGTTCGAGTGCTTTTTCCTTGTTATTTTTGGCTGGGGGTGGGGGACTATAGGTTGTTTAGAAGCTGCGGCACATGTTTTGGGCAGTCTTAAACCCTACACCTGAAACCCTAAACCAGGTTTTAGGATTTAGGGTTTAGGGTGTTGCATCTCAGAAAACTGGGCAAGCAAGGGCTTGAGTGACAAGCGACGGCGGCCACGGCGGGTGGTTCGCGGGGTAGCTGGTAAGGCCACATTAACTAAATTTCCATAGCAGGAGAACCCCTATGATTTCATAAGGACACATAGTGTGGTACTTTATTTTGCTCTGAACCCTAAGACGCAGGTGTAGGAACCCCTTGGGGCAAGATTGAAGCCACATACCTGGCAGCACTTTCTACAAACCCTGACCCTATGGGTCCTGGATACAAAGCCACAAACCTTGGCACTTCGGGCTCCTAGCGGTTTCGGTTTTACGGACCCTTAACGTTTAGGGTTTTGGGTTTATGGTTTAGGGTTTAAGGTTTCGGGCTTAGGGTTGAAGGTGTAGGGTTTAGGGACCATTAGCCAGGTTCTTGGGAATACATGATAAATTTAACCTTTGGTAGAGAGCCTTGTACAAGTGCAACGATCAGCGCATGGTCGGCTAGCGCTGATGGCAAGCAATCCCAGTGGAAGCACCCTAAACTTAAACCCTGAACCATGAACCTGAAACCCTAAATCTTACCTGAACCCTAAAAGTATGTAAAATAATGGCCCAAAACACCTAAATATAGTCCAAAAGGCCATTATTCTACATACGTTTGGGGTCCAGGTAAACCCTAAACCCTACACCTGATCTCTTGCACAGCTTGACTTACTAGACAAAAATGAATTAGAGGAAGGAATCTCTTCCGTAGTCCCTGCGTAATCTGAAGCAGTAATTCCTGGCTTCCATGCTTATCTTTGGTTGGGTCCTTATAGAAGTCCCTATATAACTCATTATAGTAGTTTCCATTTTCTTTTCCATACCTTCATTCCCTACCTGAAGCGTACATGTGAGAAGTGGGGTTTTTTTATGCAACCGCCATGAGAAGGATCAACTGAATTTTAATGAGCAAGATGAAACAACTGCAACATTGCAGCATGTTTTGCCAACAATCAGCAGGAGCACAGCATATGGTCCCACTTAAGTACGCAGCATCATAATAAGATCCCCATATACCACATGTCTTTCTACAAAAAGGCGCTTATAGTAGCATCTGTCGACTCCATGCGCATCGAAGCGCTGAGCGCCGGGCGCGTACGCGCTCGAGACGCTGCTGAGGTCGGCCTCCAATCCTTGAGGGGCCGCCATCAGGAAAGGTGTAGGGTTTAGGGTTTCCCAACACTGGGATATATAGGGATGATGGAAAAGAAAATGGAAACTACTAAAATGGGAGTTATGTAGGGTTTAGGGTTTAGGGTAGGAAAGGTTTAGGGTTTTTATGGGCTTGGGTCGCGAATTCGGCGGCACGCGGGGCTTGAAGTCTAAAACAATGATGTCTAAGTGCGCGGGAATCGTGGGAACCCTAAGCCCTAAACCCTAAAATTGGAGGAGTTTCGGGCTTTAGGGCTCGGGAGTTGGGTTTTGGAGCTTGCTTGAACCCCAGATGGTAGGGTTTCCGGGTTTCAGGCTTCAATCACTTCCGAATACACAGATCCGAACAGCATCAGCTATGATACCTACTTCAAGCAAAAATAGGCAATTTAGCAGCTCAAAACACCTAAATGTAGCCCGAAAGGCCATCGTTCTACATACTTCTGGGGGTACAGGTACTTCAAGCAAGCCAAACGATGCGAACATCAACAGATTATCAGCACCCGTTGCCTTTGGGCACACGTTTCTTAGAGCGCCACGCTACCTGAACACTGTAGTTGGCAATTTTGGGTTGTATTGGAAGAAAATGGAAACTACTATACGGGGTTATATAGGGATTAGGATTTAGGGGTTGAGGGTTCAGAATGGCCCCCGTATCATACGTAAATCCTTTTCATTTAGTGCTCCGGTTTCTTTTCCGTTTGATGCTCCATTGCTGGATTATTTTGGTACGTATCTACCCTACTAAGCCCTGAACACTAAACCTCTAAAAGCCTAAACCCATAAACCCCTAAACCCTAAACCCCTAAACCCTGAGGCCATGGATGGTGAGCATTGAGCTTCGGAGGAGCCCTCACCCCCCACTCAGGGCTTTCGTTACAAGAAAGGAAGCCTCCACTTCACCGAAAGCAACATGGAACCTGAAAAGGAATCCCCTGTAGACTACTGACTACCGTTAAGGGTCTAGGGTCTATAGGGCTTAGGTTTTCAGAGTGCGCCAAAGGGGTGACCAAAGGGGAGGGATCATTGCCTTTAAGCCCAGCAAAGAAATTCTGCCAAAGAGTTAGGGTAAGATGTTGGTAGGGTTACCTTTCGAGATTTTGCAGAAGTCCAGATGGAAGTTCCCAACCCTACCCTAAACCACACTCTAAAGCGGGAGTCCTAAATCCTCAGCACTGAAGTCTATATAAATCCGATAGGCCTCTACACCTCATGCAGAGGCCTGGCTCAGGGTTTAGGGTTTCTGGTTGTCAAGATAATCGACTCATAATCCTTTTATGACTATAACACCACATCCCGCCAGACCCTGTTCGAATGTAGTAAGAGGATTCTGGTAACCCTTAAAATTAGGACCCGAGCATGTAGTCATATGATACCTTTGTTATAGTTATCGCATCTTCTACTTGGGGGTTGGGGCTACAAATATCATCTTCTCACAATTCTGCCCCTATAGTCCCAATACATGTATAAAGCCAATTTCCATGTAATTAAATGTTCCATCTGCCTCTCGATTATTGAAAATTAGCACCAAACCCCAGTACTCCACACTATAAGCCCCAAAACCTGAACTCCAAACCTCAAGCGCTGCAACCCCAAACCCTAAACCCCCACAACCCCATAACCCTAAACCCGCACACCAAAAACTCTAAACCTAATACTTTACTCATGGAAAACTGCCCCTCAGGCTCTAACTTGCATCAATTTCAGGATCTGCTTGGTGGCCTCCTGGTTAGGGTTACGGGTTTAGGGCTTAGGAAAGGTTATAGGGTTCATTGGCTAGGGCTAAGTTTCGGGCTTCGGACCCTAAACCCTACACTCTAACCCTAAACCCTAAGCAGTTAAGGTTATCAAAGGATAGATAGGGGGACCTTTGGGGTACAGGGTTTAGGCAAGTTGAAGTTTGAGATTTTGGGGGTTGGTGCCTCAGGCTTTCGGCGTTGGTCTTAAGGTGTAGGATTTAGGGTTGGACTGCAGGATTTAGGAGTTAGCGCATACTTTTGATGGAAAAAGTCTTGCACCACCTAAAGTCCTGAAGTACAGTAACTGCCCAAAGTTAAGGGACGTCAGGTGTTGCCCGGTTTCTTCAATCAGCAACCTACCCACACACTAGTGCGGATTGAACTAGTGCGGGTTAAGGCCTAGGGTTTTTAAGCCAGGGTGGCGGTTTTGACGCTTAAGGTTGTTAGGGCCTATAATGCCTCCAAAACTAACCTGAAGCTCCACATCATAGATCCTTTTTGCAAGAAAAGCAATGCTCTATGGCTTTGGCAAACACCCTCTTGCAAAATTCTAAGTCCCCAGGCCGTAACCATACACCGAAATTCCTTGGTCCAAAAATTCTAGAACATCCTCCCCCCCTCCCAACCTAAACCCTAAACCTCCAACCCTGAAGCTTAAACCCCAAAGCCTGAACCCTGGACCCCAAACGAACCCTACCCCGACCTCCGCCAGAATTCTTTACTCCCACCTCGTGCTGCGCGATGTTTGATGAGTGCCAGGGAGATCAGAAGCCTTTGACACTGCGCCTGCTTTCGGTTTAAGGGTTTGAGGTCTCTGGGTTTGAGGCTTAAGGTTTAGGGTTGGAGGTTTAGGGTTTAGGGTTTGTGGGTTTAGGCTTAGGGTTATGGTTGGGGGTTCAGGGTTTGGGGTTTCTGGGTTTAAGGCTTAGGGTTTAGGGTTGAGAGTTTAGGGCTTAGAGTATAGCTTTTAGTTTAAGGGTTTTGGATTTCTGGGTTGAAGGCTTAGGGTTTAGGGTTGGGGGTTTAGGGTTTAGGGTATAGCTTTTAGCGGTGTAGGGTAGAGGGGTTATGGTCAGCAAGGAACCAAGGAGATGGCAAACAACCTGAAAGTTACTATGTACAGTTTAGGGTTCCGGGTGAGAGTGGAAAAGAACAAGCTACTGTATGTCATTCCTAGGTTGGCCCCTAAAACCCATTGACAATATTGGTATATATGATCCCCCATTAAAGCCATTAGGGAAAATATCAAATATCCCAGGGGCCTACCCAGATTCAGGCTTTAAGGACCGGGGTAGGCATGGAAGGAATGAGCTAGAAAGTCCCTTAGAAACCCTGAGCCCGAAAACCGGCGGTTTAGGGTTTAGGGTTTAGGATTTGCCGAGGGTTTGGGCGTAAGCGCCGGTGCTTAGGTGTCGAGAGTTTCTGGGCACGGGACCATCGGAGCGGAATGAAGGAAGGAGTTGTATGGATCACTACATATGGGGTTTAGGGTTTACGGGTGTCCCTCCTTCGGGGCTCCCGAGCCGAAAATGTGGTAATTTGGGGTCTAAAGTCTAGACCGGGCCCCAAGGTTTTTGCAAACAACAGCATGTGAAGTGTAAACCCCAATTGCTAAAACCCTAAATCCTGAGGAAACAGAAAAGGGATCCATTCCTCCAGTCCTTCCTACCCACCGACAAGGTTTATGGCTTAATGGTTTAGGGCTTAGGGTGTGGGGATTGGTGTTGAGGGTCCCGGTCTTTGAGATTGGGACCTTAGGGTTTCCGGGTCTTGACCGGTCTTTGCGGAGGTGTACCCCAAACCCTAAACCCTTCAGAGTTTCCGGTGTTGTGCGTGGCAAGTCAAGATGCTAGCGGCTCAGATTTCTGGGACTCCTGGAGGACGTGTTAGGATCTTCAGGGTTTAGGGTTTAGG